>JABFQM010003358.1:0-11996 GCA_022816865.1 Zelostemma sp. ZL-2020
GACGGGAAGATGACTACGAAATTATTCGTTAAACGGACTATCGGCGCTACATCAATAGAAGTTATTGATAACCCTTGGTTGACAATTAAGTATCTGTATAAAGAAAGTCTTAGTCTTACTCTGTCTTGAATAAAGAAAGCATATCACATATTTATATTGTTTTGACTCTTAAGTTACCACTACTTACCACTCCTGGCCACTACTAACCACTACTTACCACTCTTGGCCACTACTGACCACTACTTACCCTTCTTGGCCACTACTGCCCACTACTTACTACTATTGGCCACTACTAACCACTATTTACCACTACTGCACCAGTACTACTACTGTCCACTACTACGCGATTTTACTACTGACCACTTTTGACCACTTTAGTGGTCAGAAGTGGCCAGTAGTGGTCAAAAGTGGTTTTTGGTAAGGGAGCAAACTTGGATCGCTGAGAGTGTTTATAATTTTCTCCCATCATAGCGCCCGCCAGATTTGTAAGTCATCGCTACGAAGTGACTAATGCAATACTAAACGCCACGTGCTTATTTCAAATATAATTTTTAATACAATCAAGTTCAAAAATTGTTATCAAAACATGGAGAACCGGGTAAAAGTTTTGCTGGAAGAGTGGGGAATGTCGACAGAGGTCTTGAATATATTTGAAGGTGAGCCTTCCGGAGCTAACAATCAGCGAAAGGTATAGGTTATGCATAATGCACGTTTTTTTATTCAATTTCCAGAAGCCGAAATGGATTACTACGCACTGGGGGAAATGTCGTCTGATGACGTAACAGAAATGGTGACCGGTCCGCGGTCTATGTGAATAAGATTGACGGCGAAGTGGGAGGAACATTTTGCAGAACGCATGAGTGAAGTAAAACTTTAATATAAGCATAACAATTTGAATTTCGGTACAGATGAAATGATGAAAATCTGCAGATTTTCTTTACGTCTCATCAAATTTTGGATACATGTCAGTAGCATCAAAATAATTCAAATTCTTTAATTTTAGCTCAGTGCGACAAGAAATATGGCTTCAAAGACTCAAACTATGATGATTCGATCGAATTTCGGCCCTGTTGAAAATACCGAAATCTACAGATTCAATTAAAATCTTCTGAAACTTTGCGGACATATTAGAAGCATCGAAATCAATAAAGTTATGCATTTTCAGCCCGCTGCGACGAAAAATCTGGCTCCAAGGACTGAAAATGTGATAACTTTATCAAATTTCGGCTTCGATGAAAGGACCAAAATCTACAGATTTCATTTTCATCTTTTGAAACTTTGCAGACATGTTGGGAGCATCGAAATGAATGAAGTTATGCATTTTTAGCCCGCGGCGACGAAAAAAAATATATATTCATATATATTTTTCATTTTCACAGGAATCGATGTCCAGTGATAACGGAGCAGTACGGCCTCCGGAACATAGAGCCACTGAATCTCGAGTGGGCGACGCTATCTTTCATGTAGATCTGTCTTGCCAGGAGTCGACACTGTCATCAAGCAACACGACGTTGATTTTAGATGCAGATGACACCGCTGTCTCTCCAACGTGTCACCGTTTTGCGAGTGAGTGCAACTTCGATTTAAAAACGACTCTGGAGGTGGATCCGGATGGACAGGTCCTACTGGCAGCATATAAAGAAAAGAACACATTCACCGACTTTCAGCGGGATGAGTCGGCCAAGTGCATTGTGACGGCACTTTTGAAACCGAACATTGCCACGAAAATCTTGCCGGAAACATTTGATGAAATTGCAAATTTAATTTTGTGTTTATTTCCGCGTGAGAGTAAAACCACTTGGTTTTACCGAGAGAAAAAAAAACAACAAAAAAACCGTCATTAAAGGAAAGTTGATTCATCGGTACTACAATGCCCGGCGGAAGCTAATAAAAAACAAAATTATTAACAAATTTCATCGCGAACCGAAAGAGAAAAACCCTACTTTATTTTATTTTGATGTGTTGGCAACATAGTTACCAAAGGGTATAGAGGGAAAAGGTTGGTACGCCGCAAAAGAGTACGACGCATGCGCCGGTACGAGCTGTAAGAGCTTTGACTATATACCTATGGACTGCCAGAGCTTATACTAGCTTGGCGTAACCATCATATCAATACAACATTAGTTTTCCGACGACAATGCGCATGCGTGAGTTTCCGCGCACAGTTCAAAACCTTCAAAAATAGAAGTTTCAGGCAGAAGGAAGAAAGAACATAAAAATTAATAATGAATTTAGTTTGAATAGTATGCCAGATCTTAGTTTAAATGAAATAACAGTGAAAATAGTATTATCGATTATTTTTTGATATCAACTCAAGGGTCGAGTCTCCGCTAAAACTTGAAAAATGTACAATCCAATCTTTCAAACACTTAAATAATTGTCAGTACACTTTCTATCGTTGTAGAATTAGAAAATTTTAGAGATGAAAAAAAATGAAACACGTAATTAACAAATAATAATACAATTATCATAAGTATATTGAAAGTTGCTTGCGCAACAAATATTCAGCTATATGAATGAAGCTTATTTTGGAGACTTTCTCGAGTGATTCCAAAACATAAGTTAAGCCACATTTATCAATCGGCTTATTGTTTTCTAGGAACAATTGGAAATATTTTTCATCAACATTGTTTAAATTCAAAAATAAAATTTGTTTTGATGCAAAAATATTTATGGATGAATAAAATGTCTTTACTTTGTTTAGCTTTGTTATATATAGCTTTAACACATTCCAAAACGTTCCATTCGAGAGTATATTCCGTAGGAAAAATAGTTTTCCATAAACACGGATAAAGATTGTAACCCAATTCTCGAAAAAGCGTGATGAATTAGAGGCGGGACGTCGGACTGTTTCGAATCAACTCGAATAATAGTGACGAGTTATGAATGCCAGCATAACTCTGAACTGGCCAGACTGGCCCCTTACATGTTTTGGACATAAAATTGTGGCGCATAATTATGAGGAGAATAGATAAATGCATGCATGAATAAATAATCACAATAGTGCAATAATAAACGACATTGAAAAGATAAGAAATGTATTAAAAGTTATACACAAATTGACATAAATATCATCGCATTTCGATTTTTATCCCGTGGAGCAAGCGAATTAGTTGGCAAAGAAAAAACAAGAGTCAATTTAGAGCTCGGGGACTAGTCGCGCAACTTTCGTAGCAAGAAGTGTACCTAAAGTCGCGGCGATGATTGAAATTCTAAAAAAGAGAATCGAAGAAAATTGCATTGATTACTGATTCATATACAGTATTAACTTAGTAAATTTCTGCCTCACAAACTTTTCTTTTTGCGAGCATAACTGCAATTCGTGGTGTACCCGAATTTTGAGATATTTCTCTGCTATGGTTTTAATTAATTTTGTTTTATGGTCGTTAAACAGTTCTTGTCCTATAACGTGGTTCCGCATTTCCTCCGAATCAAATGCAGCAGCCGCGACATTTTTGTACGTTTTGGCGATGATCTTTGTAAAGAGCTTCTTCACATCGCTCAAAAGATGAGTGTTTCCGCGGAACAACGTTTCCATCGTGCGGCAAATGTGATGGACAGATTCTGAAGCCTGAATTAAATGACCTCTTGATTTTGAAGTGGCCAAATCAGAAACGTATACCTCACTCGTAAGATGTCGCCTGCAAATAAGGCAGACATCTTTTCGATTCAAAATTTGTCGCACGATGAAACCCCCGATGTAGTGAACAACATCGCTGACGTAGGGCGAAAGGTGGAAAATCGATTGCGCATAATCATGATCCAATACGGGGTCGGAATTCAGATCTGTATTAATCAATTCGTTTTCTACATCGCAATTTTTATCCTGCCCGGCATCAAAAAAATTATCCGTCGATGATGATATTGAATTGCATGCTTGCAAAATTTCGAAATTGTCCGCGAGACAGTTTCCGCTTTCCGAAGACTTGACTTCATGGCGAATTAGGGGTCTTTTATAGGCACTACAAAATTGAAATGCGTCTGGGTTGTTGTTATAACCTCCTCTTGATCTGACTGCACTAAAAAAATTCTCTAAATGATCTTGGCTCAATTTATAGGTGAGCAGGTATTTGAACTCGAGATCTTTCTTTTGACACAAATCGGTAAAGAGAGGAATAATATTTCTCAAGCATGTAATAATTCCAAGGAACCCGGTTTTTCTTTCAGATTGGATGAGCAATTTGTTTGATAACTGAAAACGCAAATTGCTTATGTACTTCTCAAATTTTTCGATGAATGCTTCTAGTTTCTTTATATTTTCGGGACAGACCACTAATTCCCATGGTTTCTTTGAAAACTTGCTACGACAGTTCAATACATCAAACGCATCGTTGATCATCGAACAGAAATACGCAGTACCTTCGCAATTTTGAAATTGATTGACGCCATGAACATCTTTCAAATAAGAAAGAGCGATGGAGACGGAGGCACTTAAAGTTTGGGCCGCCAAGCGGACGTTCATTTTTGAATCGGTGAAGTTGACGTGTCTATTGGTTATTTTGTTCGCAGCAGATAAGCTATTTTTCTTTTGGTACTCGTTTAACTCATGAATGAACGTCCACGAAATTACGCGGCCGTCTCCATCAACTAGCGGCCCTTTTTCACCGAAAGTGTTTCTAATCAGTTTCAACATGTGGCACGCGTCTAAAAATACATAAATTCTTTCTCCAGTGTCGGGATGTAGGAACCACGGCTCGAATTTACCTTTATCGATATCAAAAGACGCGCCGAGCTCTTTGCTCATTGACACATTACTTGGAGCGCCGTCAAACGTGACGGAATGCACGGTACAATTTGCATCATGGAGCAATTCAAGAGCTCTGTTAACAAGGCTTGCTAATGTCCTGACGTCCATGCTCCTAGTAAGAAAATAGCCGATTGGAACTTTCCATCGTTCCTTCAAAGATACGGCCATAATAACCAACGCCTTATTAGCTTTGGGGATATCGTCGCTATCTTTTTCGCATTGCTTCTCAATGTCAGTGCCGAAATCGACAGTACCATACAATTTACTATCAGAGTTTGAAAAATGTAAACGTTCTCTGATACTGATTTCGTCAATAACTAGATTACATACTACTGGCTGCGTACTGGCTCGGATCTTAATTGCTCTTAAAGCTTCTTGCGTGAAACCTGGATTCCCTTTAATTCTACTGTAATAGCCACGAAGCGTTGAAGGTGCCGGAAGCAAATTGTCGCATTTTTCTCGTAAATACAAGTATCCCTTGGGAGAATAGAAATGCAGTTAATGCCAGTTTTCTCAATTCTTTGGAATACGCTGCACTTTTTGCTCGATTTTTTCTTATTCCTAATTCTTTGAGGACCGGTGGTAAACAATCCTGTAAACATTCAGAATTCATAATTCAAAATTAAATTGTGAATTTTCCATTTTTATTTTCGCACAATAATTACAACAATTACGGTTGTTTATTATGGCTTTCGTCGTTGTTGTTCGATGACGAGACAAAAAATTTCAAAATAATTTCGAGGACATCATTTTATAAAATTAGATGGAATTTCGACGACTTATTAGAAATTACTTGACAATACAATTTCGATGACTTGTTGTAAGAGAGACCGGGGCTAAGCAGACCGGATTTTTCCTTTGGCAATTTTTCAGTGGAAAAAAATTTTTTCTAGCCAAATGATAATGTGCGTTTGATAGAGGAACCTCTTAGCTACAAAATCACTCTTATTCGTTTTATTTTACATTGCACTGTTTTCTTTTTTTAAAAAAAAACCTTCAAAGTGTGGCCCTGGTCTCCCCTACTTGACCAAATAAATTTGATAAAAATTAATTTGATAAAAATTAATTTGATAATATAAATATAATATAAAAATAAATTTGATAAATTTGATAATGAACAATAAAACCTTGGCAAATTTTTAAAAGTGTCGACGAACCAAATTCAATGATTTCATAAATACATGCTTTCTCCCATTTGATGGAAAATTTCCTTAACGCGTATGTAAAATTTGGTTACGGAATTCTAGAAAGTATGATATTCACCAAATGAGCTGCAGCATCAGCATTAACCATGTTATTTTCTTTCAATTCTGTGATAAGCTCTTGTAGAGTTTTCAATTTCGTAGTTAAACGCCTTGCGCGCGCTCTTGTAGATCGGATGATTTTGTCCTTTTCTTTAATTTTTTTTTCGGCCAATGAAAAGTAACGCCGTATTTGTTTCGACGGTGCTGTCTGAAGATCAGATTCTTTAACATCACCAACGTAACGAATCTTTCGCTTTCGACTGTGTCCATCTATGAAAGAAAAACACAACCATATTTCGTTCATATGCTGCCAAAAGAAGTTTGACTTAGTCTTAATTTGAATAAAATACGTACCGATAGGAGGAATTTCTTGAGTAGCGGAAGCAGTCTCTTGCAATTCCAAAACTTTCTCTCCCCTGAAAATGTTGACATTAAATTATAATCTTGTTTTTATAACAATATAAAATCAGCTGATACATTAATACTCTTTGGTAAGTTGATTTACAAAAATTAAGTCATTGAAGTACAAAATTAAACTCACGCAATCAAAGTCTCCGGAGCACCATTTACAATATTAACGGTATTTACAATAGTCGAATTTTCTTGGCCGTCATAAGAGTTTTTCGAAGTACGGTTTCTTTCCAAAATATCAATATCATCCCGCATTTCTGAGTCCTGCTCGAGCCTGCCAAAATATATAAATGCACGTTGTACATTTATTTCCATAAAAAAAGTAATGAAGTTACTGGATAAGTGCACAACTGAACTTACGCCATTGAAATTTCCGATACATTATTTACAATAAATGAATTCTCTGGGCTATCGAAAGAACTTGTGGAAGTACGTTTTCTTTCTAGGAGAGCCATATCATGCTGCATTTTCGAATCTCGATCGTCCCTGCGAAATAATGAGACATAAGACGCAGTCGAGGTATCCAGAGGCAATCACACGATAAAATACAACTTAATATTTACATAATTAGCACTTCTGATTGTTGAATTGCCCCAGATAAACTCATCGAGTCATCGGTCAAAACTGCAGTCCCAGTACTTTCGTTAACTAAAGTTGGAAATCTTTCTTTACGTGGGTCAGCACTTTTATCAGATCTGTAAATTGCCATTGATATTTTTAATAATTTATGTATGCATTGCAACACAATATTTGAGTAGACGGCAGGTATATAAAACAGACGCCAGTTTTATTCCAAGTCATAAATGAACCACTGTAACAAGTGCTTACATTACAATTGATGGAACTGCATTTGTTACCAATCTGCCTGATATATTGATGCAATTGGAGGTGAAATGTTTACTGCATAAACAATGGTAGTTCTTTACATGTTCAACTTTCATCTCACAGAATGCTGCCCACAAAGACCTTAAACTATTATTGTGTGGAAATCTGTAATAATGTGAATAGTTCAATTATTTATAATTGAATAACAATCATTTTATTGGCCAGTACTTTACAAATGGCATTAGTTTCCAAGTAACAGCAATGCAGTAACTTGCCTGTAGTAAGAAGTATTCGTTCCAGTGCCTGTACCACATAATACGCAACTCTTTTTGTAAGTTTTAACATTGACTTGAGTCCTAAAAATATAATTCCTCTTATTTCCGTTACTGTAATGTACTAAATGTAAACATAATACTCAATTCACATACTGTAATTGAATGGTTGGAATTGCGTCCAGTTTGAGTATTTTTCGTTTTTGATTTTCTTTGTAGCAGTCCTGGGTAAAATGTTTAGAACATAATGAATGTCTCGTTTTGATTTGTTCCACTTTGAGACCGCAATATGCTGCCCATTTCTCTCGAATGTACGTAGCTTTTGGAAATCTGTGGTACATACAAAAATAAATAATATGTTGAAAGTTATGATCAATACCTAGGAAAAAAAATATACGACGCGTATTACGACTTCGTAATACGCGCCGTCATACGCGTCGTATATTTTTTCCTGGGTACACTAATTATTACAACGTTATGACATACTGCGTAACTCTATCAAATAATAATGTCAATTTGAACATAAAATTTATGAGAAAAAGTATACGTACAAATGTACCGTAGCACCATCCTTTATACTCCCACACAACACGCAAGATTTGCGCGTTATCGAACGTGCATCCTTCACGGGTATGTTCACGTTTTCACTCATTTCGGCACTTATTTTAACACTTTTGAAACACGATTTTTTTATTAAATGTTCTGCGTTTCCGTTTATGTACTTCTAACCGTACTTTTTTTGTGCGCAACTGTATGTGCGCCGTTTCAATTTCATTGGCCAATTCAACTTTAGCGCATGCGCATTCCTGTCGAAAAACTATTGTTGTATTGATATGTTGGTTAAGCCCGGAACACATAGGAAAAACGTAGAACGTAAAACATGATTGTGTCTTTTTTTCTCCTCATAAGCGAGAAAGAGACACAATGACGTTTTACGTTCTACGTTCTTCCTATCTGTTCCGGGCCTTACGCGGCCTTCCGTAGTGCGAGGTAGGGTTCTGGCAGTCCATAGTTATATAGTCAAAGCTTCGATCGGACTTGGCCAGAACGCAATTTACGCACGTCAGGAAAAAGGATCATTCGCTAACTGTCGCTGACCGAAGGACAGACGAGGTGGACTGAGTAGCTTCGTCTGCCCACAAGTCGGGGTCTTTTATTGTATAGCGCAATCATTTCGCTGTATACCCAGTTTCGTTGAGCCGTGGGGTACCTGAGCGCATCGAAGACATTATTTCTGTGCCGTTCTTCGATTCACAGTTGACGCTGCGAGATCGAGAGCATCCCAAGAAAAAGGACGCTGTTGCGACGCGCCCGTTTGCTTTTCGGCTGCACTTCGGGGAATCCGCCATCTTTGCGAGATTCTGTCCGATTAATTCACCTCGGCGATGCCACGACATTTAGGCGTCATTTATGTTGCCTCGCGTGATTCTGTGTCAGCATACGCTCTTGTTTCTGGATCACGGATATCTTGAGTCAGTTAATTGAAAATACATGCTTCTGTTGTTCGTTCGCCTCGCACCCGTGTACGTGAGATACGCCTAGCTTCCGCTAGCTAATACTTCGCGTCCGCATGTATAATCCACGCACTCGATTTTGCTCGCGTATTTCGGTTCCCGGCGCGCATCGTGCGTTTTATTGTTCTCGGTCGTGTCGGGCATGCCCTCGTTTAATTTTGTCAGTGCCTGCATATCTAACGTAAGCTTAGCTTGCGTTTGCGTATTTTACGCCCGCGCTTTAAAAATGCGCCCGGTTGTTGTTCGTGCATTTTGCACCCGCTGTTCTTGCTCGCGCTCAGTCGCTCATTCTCATTTGATTCGTGCAGAAAAAAGTGCACGATGAGTGGTGCAGAAACTACACTTATCATTGCAAACCACTGCATCCTAATCAAGTCACAATCTCTTGTCAATTATCTTTGTAAATTTGCAGCATTTTTGGATGTATCAAATATGTAAATGTTCTCTACTGATGTTTTTATATACTTGCAAAATAATAATCGAATTCATTTATTATCTTTGACAAGATAAAATCCGGAAAATGAATTTTTCCACTTCGAACGAAGTGTCGGGGAAAACCGATTAAATAGTCAGTTTTTGTCGCGTAGGCAGTCGCATTCTTTCTGCCGCAAAGCCGTAAGCCAGTGTCCCAAGATACCAATGACCAGCATTTCCAGGAAAGTCCCGAAAACCAATCTCTCCGGGCAGTATTACCTGCGAAGCAGAAGGCAAGCTTAACGAACGGAAAGCAAGATAATTGGACTGTTATCAGTGCAAGTAGCTCGGGCGAGAATCGACGGAGAGCGGAAAATACGCTATCCCCTCTTCGCCGCCCTATCGCAGCTGATTGGCTCGCTACGTGGGTCTACTTTCACCTGTGATACGGTGATAGCTGCGAAGATGCGATCAGCAAAATAGAATCTATTGTATAGATAACATTTCGCTCTCGAGATCTCTGCAAATTTCACCCCTCAATGTTGATTAGAAACGGAGATATAATGAAATGAAAAAAAGTGCAATCTCTGCCCCTGATTGTTACAAACAATTTTGAGGAGTACTTAAAATTTTCTAAATAAGTCGGCTGATAAATATCGCTTTACGCGAAATTTATACGGCAATTTCCTCGAAAGATACGAGGTTAAACAGCAGCCTTGCACCTCGAGAAAGAATGCGACTGCCTAAGCCAATACAGATGCTACAAACAAAAGGCACCCCCCACCGGTATGCGTCAACGACCCTTTGGCGGATTATCTTTAGCGAATTATCGTTATACAATATCTTCGTACAATTCGACAAGTTCATCATCAATATTTCGAACAGAATCTTGTCAAATGTAAAACAATAGACCCCAAAAACCCACTTCGGCTTTTTCAATTCGTGGAAATCGGAAAATAACGGTCAGAGTTGCGGTCGTTACCGATGTGCTTTGAATTAGCCTCTCTCTCTCCCTCGCTCCCTGTTTCTAATCTCTTCATCCGTCTTTTATTTTCTTTCTCCACCCTTTTTTCTTAATTTTTTGTTTATCTTGTTTTCCTTCGACGTCACTGAATTTTAAGCAACGAGTCCGCCCAAAATTTTTGTCATGGTTGCAAGACAGCTTTGACTCTGTGGGAGAAAAAAAGGTAACCTCAGTCTTCTGAAGTTCTTGAAAGAAGAAACATCCTCGCTCTTTTACAAAATGGTAAGTACTCACACCTACAATATTAATTTTCTTTTGTAAAAATTAATGTTTTTTGTAAATTGAATCGCGATAGTTCAGTTGATTATTGACGACATGAATCTTATCAGCGTCACTAGAGTATATCGAGGGTGAATCCGAATTTCGGAAGCATTTTTCTTGTGAACTCGACAGTGTTGTGAACAGAAAAACCACGACTTCGTGTTATTTTCTTTGATCTCTCGTTTCAAATGCTAACACAAAACAAAATTGTTTTAAACATTGCCACAAAAATTCTACAAGTGTGATTTTGTTGATATGACAGGGTTTTACATGGTCAACGCAGCAGACGTCGCCGCCCCTGCAAGGACAGCAGCAGCAGCTGCAGACGCCGCCGCTCCTGCAAGGACAGCAGCAGCAGATGCAGACGACGCCGCCCCTGCAAGGACAGCAGCAACAGCTGCAGACGCCGCCGCCCCTGCAAGGACAGAAGCAGCAGGAGCAGCAGCCGTCACCGCAGCAGCAAAATGGAATCAATTATCGCGGGCGTGGTCGTGGCGGTCGAGGGGATCGGGGAGGTCGAGGAGATCGGGGAGGTCGGGGTGGTCAGGGAGGTCGGGGAGGACGACGAATCCGAAAGCGGAGGGCGTTCTGGAATAGTCGGGGGAATCGGGATCGGGGAAATCGGGGTCGGGGAAATCGGGGCTGAGGCAACTCCGCGGGTACCGCTTATGGCGGGGGCCGTGGAAATTTCACGGATACCGTCTATGGCGGGCACCGCGGAGCTATAAGGGCGCAAGTAGTAAATTACTATTCCTTAACCCGACAGGGATAAGGAATAGTAAATAAATTTCTGATTTACATTTCCTTTTTTATTCCATTTTGTCATACGAATGTAATTGATTGTTAACTTTTGGTCAATTGCTGATTTGGACTAATAATACTGATTACAAAATGATAAAAAGGTTTTCGTTTTATTTACGTTTGTTGTAATGAAAAAATTATTAATTGCCACAAAAAAAGACCTACGCCAAGAGTCGATCCAGGAATTGCCTCCGGCTCGAGTGAAAAATGAAGATCGGCGCAGGGCCACTCGACCACGAAACCTTGTGCACCAATGTAGGACTTGAAAGCCGTACATAACTTAAACTTTTACTTTGAGGTCATTTCTGAAATTGCCCGCCAAATTTCGGAATTTGTTCATTTTTAATACCAACAGTTTGCGGAGCTGTGTAAAAACAATTTTTTCTTAACAAAACCTAATTTCGTTTATTTATTTGAGAAATGCAATGCGTTACGCGCGTTTTGCCGCCTTCGAGATATCGATCTCGATAATCGCTGATAATC
>JABFQM010003359.1:0-11992 GCA_022816865.1 Zelostemma sp. ZL-2020
GTATAACTGTATGAATATCAGGGAATAGCGCCGGTGTCCTTATGTTCCATCGTATCGTTGATAAGGTAGAATGCGTTAAGTATAGTTAGGAAATTGTATAACATAAACGTTATGATTGTATCTGTCCTCTTGTAAAAATGACATGCATCCCTCCTCCTCCTCCCTACGGGCCCGAAAAGAACTAATAAAATTGATGATTGGTTAAAATTACCGATTAAATAAGTGATATAAATACGATGAAGTAATCATGGGATTTAATCAAATAATGCTTTTTCAAACTCTGAAGAAATGTTCCTGTTGAGAAACAGTAAAATTCGTTGCACTGACACGGAAAACTTTCAGTCATCGACGGTGAACAGATTTTCCATGTACTACGATGGGAATTTTACTGTTAAAAAACAGGAAAATAAGTTGTCCCGCAAAGATAAATTTTAAGGGTAGAAAAGTCTCTGTTGAGAAAAGGTATATTTACTGTGAAAAAACAGTAAATTACACGTTTGGCTTGATCTGTCCCTAAGTTACTGTTAAAAACAGTAAATTTTTCTTTTGAAATCCTAATTTTTACAGCGAAATTTCTCTCAGTGTATAAAAAAAAAGAGTTGGCCGAGATAAGAGCGCGGGGGATTGAAGAAACAAGAGTCGAGGAAGAGCAAATAGTGGCCCGAAGACCGAAACTACCTCGGACCCGTAAAACCGGAATTTCATCCAGTGGCGTAATGCTCGAAATACAATATGGCGGATATATTTCAGCCGGCGTTTTATTAACTCGGCACTGCAGATTTGCCAAATATATTTCTTCTCTTTCGGCATCTAAAAAGGTGCAAATGTTTGTTCGCAGGAGCAGCAACGACGAGGGCAATGGAGGAAGCGGTAGCGGCGGTTTCGGTAAATGGCTGTGGGGACATTTGGGTGGAGGAATAGGCCTGAAATCCAACCACATCGTGGTCGACTCGAGCGTCTCCGCAAAGGCGAGAACGGAGAGTGAAAAATACGGTGGCAGATTGACTCACGCGACGCAGAATGTATATTGCAGCCTCCCCAGGGAACACGGGAAACATTACAGCGTTCACAACGTTCACAACGGCTTCCGAAAGCTTGCCTCGCGACCTCCTAAGGCGCAAATGTACGAGCGTTCCGTGGGCGGAAATTCGCGCGAGAAGCAACATGGAGATTTGGGGCATTTCACGAGAGGCGGGGCTATATATTCGAGCGAGGGCAAGAGCTCGAAAAAACGGAATCGCGAGCGACGCAGGCATTCCATGAACGACACTCAGCATCGACGTAAAAGGTGAGCATTTGCGATTTATCAAGTTCGAAAAGTATGGAGAAATGCAACGATGTTTGCAGAGTTTTTTTATTTTTTTCGTGACGGGATAAGCTTCGAGACTTTATCCTTATTCTCAAGATGCAATTGACAAGTAAATTGCAGAGTAGGTTTCTTTCAAGAAGGCACTTATTTCTCCAAGACGAACTAAATATAGTCAGTGAGGGATTAAAATAGGTTGACCCTTCTCCCACGCGCGTATCGAGGTCAGAAACCCTGAACGATAGTTCCGGGGTAATTTGCGTCTGTACATACAACGAGCAAGCGCTTAAGGAAATATTGCATTTAGCGGGCACGAAATTTCGAATGAACAAAGATTAAATCTGTTAAATTCGGCTTCCACATCTTGTGACCAGTTTACAAATCCCTTGATCGATCCGAGGCTCCAGCGGCGGCGGCGGTGGCGGCGTCTTCGACTAATCCTCGGATAGACCCAACACGCATTTGAAAAAGATAACAGCCGCGATCAATCCTCGGAAGCCCGTCCTTTAATGCCGACTAAGTTGCACAAGTTAAGGGCTTTTATCGAAAGTGTCGAGCGGCAAAGACGCAAAAGGATAACGTGTTTCCACACACAAAGGATTAGTCCCGCTTTACGATCGAAATTTTGCGGAATCTTTTGAAGCGCGAGAGACGAGAGCCAAAACAGAAGAAATTATCGAAAGCGTTTTTATACGTCTTTTGCAATATTTTTTAAGAGAGGGAGAGAGAGAAAGAAAGAGGGGGGAAAAGAAAAGGTTCGCGAGCTTGGGAAGCAAGTGCGGATAGAGTGGGTTGACTCTCTTTGAGAGAAGGAGGCAAAAGCAACGAGCGACCAGGTAGGCTGACTGGCTGGCGGAGCAGTGGTAACGCGAGTCGGGCTCGGGAACATTGACCTCTGTTTCGACGCGCGTCCTTGAGGATATCACCAATACCATCGAGATGATGCCTTTTATGCAACCTTCGCTACAATTGGCATTAATATCTTTCTACTAGTGGTCCGCACCAGCGCAACTCGGTTTCATTCGATTCGCTGTGCCAGTTCGTTTTCAACTGCCACGATGATTTAGATCGAGCTACTGACATTGTGACAGTAGTAGGGACATTTTTTACAGCTCTCTTTCTTAAAATTGTGTATTTTTCAACTCATTTAACTTTGCGACCACTCATTGCATTTGTTATTGGATTTTAAACAGTTAAAAATGTTGAAAATAGTTGATCATGATTTTATTTACATGTTATTCCTCGGTGATGAACTATTTTCAAAAAACAAATGAACCATTTAAAATCTAACAACGAACAAAATGAGTAGTCGTAAAGTCGAATCAGTTGAAAAATACAAAATTCTAAGGAAGAGAACCGAAGAAACTTTCGTTTTACTGCCAGAATGTCTTTCATTAATAATTTTTTTTCAACAATATTGTTGAGAAGATGTTCATAAAATTTAAATAGTTTTTTCCATTGGACACTGATTTGCCGTAAAAGTTGTACTTTAACAAATAACAAAACAATTTTTTAAGTATTGAACATGATTGCTTTTTCAAACAGTAATTTCTTCGAGTTTCGACGTGGAACCACGGAAACCTGATTTCGAATTCATTTTCTCGTATAAACTTGACTTGTAAATTACGTTTTTACGATTCTCTTACGAAGGCGTGTCCAGTTCATTTACCGGTTCAAAGCATACGAAATTTTCGTGGCGAAAAATGGGAAAAAACAAGACAACGCCGATAAGGTAGAACGTCGGTTATCGGAGTCATCTCGTACAAGTTCAAAATGCCAAGAATGTTTTCAAAGTACCAATAGCGTTCAAATTAAAACAAAAAGGACAATTTATGGGATAAGAAATATGGTACTAACGACCCATCCGGACTCGACTATGCCGCAGTACCCTTTCATATATCCACGATCTAATCCCCAGAGGGAAAATATTTATACTCATGCGTGCCCATCGATCGGGCACACAACTAGGGCCCTTTACCATTGAAACTTGACCCGTGGATCAACGCTTTTCCAAGCTTCGTTCGCGCGTTTCACATTTCATTCGCTTTGTTGTTGCAGCGGCGAATTTTATTTAAACAAAAAAAACAAAAGAAGCGACAAAAAATTTTCAAACTCTACCGTCAAAGACGTTCGACAGCTGTCATTTGTAGTTGATTTTTCCGCAACTCTTATTTCATATTTTTTTGCGCAATCATGACGAGTGTGGAGAACGAATCTAACGAGTCCAAAGATCTTTCGTGGCCAGATTATTTTTTGTCGAACTCTGGAGGAGACGAGATTTTGGCGAGCGAAGAAGAAGAACGGGGGACGAAAAAAAGTGTATCCGATGACGTATCGCTTTTTTCCTTGGAGAAAGAAGCGGCCAAAGGCCACGATCCTCGTACGGTCAGTTCTGTTTTTGCTTTGCAGCCCAAAAGTCGAAAAAGTATGTCACGAACGTGCTTCGAGTATGATGTCATTATCAATTGTTCCTCCTTACAAAAGACTCTTTTTTCGAGGCTTTAAGAAGTTGGGGAAATGTTTCTTATAAATCCTCTGGTAGGTGCCACCAAATCGTGAAGAGCTGATTGCGAAACTCAAACAAATGGCGACTGACGAGGATTCTGTGAAATCGAAGAATAAAATGCTGAAATTCTGTTTGTCGAGGCAATTTTCCAGAGAGGTCAGCTTTCTAATTCACAGTCTTCTTTTGTTCAAGCGTTTTTATTACGTTTTCATGTAGAACAATCACAAAGTGTTGGGCAAGTTAGCATCGAAAGATTACGCGACTTTCCTGGGCGAATTTCAATCCGAGACGGAACGAATCTTGACGAGAGAAACGTTTTTACGGGCGGAAGTCTCGAGGCATGAATCCGCGCTGGAATCAACGCTAAAAGATTTGGAAAAACTTGATAAGGCGAAAATTTTCGAGCGGGAAGATCTAACGGAAAAAGATTTGAGTTTCTCGAACAATTCGACTGCGAAATTGACGGTTGAGAAGCTTAGGCACTTACGAAAGCGACAGGTTGATTTTTCGATTTTTCGATTGCGAAAAACTGCAGTCTGATTAACATTTAATCTGCAACTGTCGCAGATTTCGTGTAGGGAAACCTTGTCGAAAGTAAGGCTGCAATTTTTCTTATACAAGGAAAGGGCAGAAAAATTGAAAGACGAAGTAGAACAAAACAAAGGCGTATTCGTCGAGTACGATCCGTTGAAAAAGAAAAATCAACAGTTTTGCAAGAAAGTGGAAGATCAAAATCGTAAGGAAGAACATGCAAGAACGAGGTAAAAATCGGCAAAGTTTTATCTCGGGTAAATTGCACGTAACAAGATCGATCATTTCAGCCATTGCAAGAATTTTTTCGAACCGAGCGATTTAATCGGTTTAATTGATTAGCCGACTACTTTTCAAATTTCCAATCCGACGCGTTTAATCGATAGAATGTATCGATGAATAATTAAATACATGTTGAAGTTGAATCGATTAGTGGGCTTAATAATACGATTACTAAAAATTCGAGCGTGAATTTGTTTAATCGACGCGTATTAGATTAAACGAGAATTTTTTTAACATTTCGCAGATTGCAAGAGCTCACTCTCAAATTGGCTCACGCCAAAGAGAAAAAACTCGTGCTTGAAAATGATTTGAGCCTCGCTCGCCTCGAATTGAAAAAATATCAAGAGATTACGGCAAATGAGCAAAAATGCGTGCTTCGTTTGAGGAAAAAACGAAACAAGTTGCGAAATTTGTTGCAACTTGAGGAGGATGAAACGCCTTTATTGCCAGTATTGTAATTATGATTGGTACATTCATACGCGGTACTTTTAAAATTATAGCTCGGAATTATAGTTTATTCTTAATTTCCGAAAAGAATCTTTCGAGCGCTTTCGAAAAATAATTCTCTGCATTACTGCGAGTGATGAGGAATTTGGACTCGTATTTCGTTTGGTTGAAAGAGGGTTTACATAACAGTTTTTTTCTTTTCACGCTTGCAATATTTTTGGTCATGTCGCGCATCACGTTTAAAAAAAAAACTATCGTGATTTCTGCTAAAAATAACAATGTTTAATTGGAATGCGACGTTCGATTTTTTGTTTCGTTGTACGCAATGCTGGACCGGGTTATGCAAAAAGAAATCAATCCACTTGAAAAATACCCGTGAATATAGTGACTTTCAGTTTCGGTCGCAGAAAAAATGAGTGACGTTTTTCCTAAAATAAATACATGTCAATTCATTTTTTTGCAAACTTAAATTTTTTATTAATCTCAGCTTTCCGTGACAAATTAATTTTTTATGTAGAATCAACATTTTTACGTGGCCGAGAATTTCGGTTTCGATGATGAATAAAAGGAACCATGCAACTTTCGAAAAGTCGTTAATTTTGTTACCATTTTTTTTTCTTTTCAAAATAATAACTACAAAAATTAATAACGGAAATGACACGAGTTTATTTTTAGAACAATTAATTCTGTATTAATTATTTCAACAGCAAATACTCACCATTTCGGCATGATTACGAGATGCTTCGGAAAAATGTGCGAGAATAAATCGAGACCACGTGGAAAAATCAACCCCAGTAAAACATCTAAATGACTCGATTTTAACTTTATAATAGAATATGTACTTTTGAAGTTATTTATTTTCGAGAACGATGAACTCAGTTTGATACCCACATGTATATAATAGAGAAACTTTATCTTAGAACAATCTACAATAAAGCTCTACAAATATATCGATAATCGATTGTTTTCTTACAAAACGAAGAGTCATGATAAATGTGATGTCACTGCCCAATGAATGTACGATAATATCAAAGAAAAATATCGCGTGAAGCGTAGGCGTTTGATACACGAGTTTTAGCACATTCGCGTGTCATTAACATACGTTGATTGGGTCACGAGTAGGTGTGACTGACAGAGTGTAGAGTTTAAACAGAGTGTATTTATCCGCTGTAATTATATTGTCAGAAGAGATTCGTGATTTCGCAAACCTCGATAACATTTGGGCCTCGTTATTGTTCGGGCGCGAAAATTAATTGCTCACTCGAGAGATCCAGAAATTGTAAAAGCCGTGACCATATTCAGCATCACGAATCCGACATTGAATTGTCCAAAAGAAAGAGTCGAGGTTGCATTATTTCAGGAGGGTAAACCGAGAACCTGTTTGCCCAAGTTTTGCATGGACAAAAAAAGGAACAAGACAAATTTGGGCATAAATAAAATGATAGAAATTTCGCTCTCGCCTGGAATTTCTTCCAATTTCGACTCGGATAATTAACGTTTTTGTAAGAATTATTGGCCAATTACGAGTGATAACGTTCAATTTACATTACCCATTAACACGAATATCGGCGGATAATGCGAATAATGCGCGAGGGGCACAAATAATGTCGTCGAATTTCGTTTTCTGCTTTTCGTAAATTGGGCCAATTATCGAATTTGACGTAAAACATTATTCTAAAGGCGCTTTTTCCACCGATTGTCAAAATATAAGGCATCGAGAAAATGTTCTAATGACACGTAATTCGCAGAAAAGTGGGTGAAAGTAGGAGAAAATGAGTTCGTTCTACATTGTTCCTCGCGTCGACAGATTAGACCGAATTGCGGTAATTTACGTGTCAAATATTAGCTTGGACCATATATTACTGATCGGTTCATTCACGCTTCCCGGAGTGTCCTGAACTTGAGAGACAAGAATAGTAATTACGTTAATAACACGGCAAATGTGGGAAAGATACCTGTAAAGCCGGTAAAACCCTTGCGGGCCTAATCACCTTTCCATTATACTAATTGTCTTACTTTTCCTTGCAACGGACCACGCGCAACATCCACATTTTCTCATTTCTTTGTCACTCGAGTTTCAGCATCGGAGCTACTTTTCATCCGATTTTTCCTTCCGCGTAAGGAGATACACATCACAATATATAATTTTATGATTTAAAGAGATTTCTCTACAACGCGAAAGTGATGTCATTGTGAGTATAGTAACAAATATGATGCAACGCGCGATGTTTTATTATGTCGCCGTAATATAACATAACGTAGGAAAATAACTTTCACGACTTTTCTTAATGATTCAAGTTTCTCAAGTATACATACAATTACAAGCTTATCTCGCGATTTTTAACAGTTTACGATCGAATACGACGTTTCCCATGATTTTTAAGTCAAGCTTTTACTTTCTAATAAAAGTTTTCTAATTGCAATCCTTGGCAAGTTTTGCGGACTTTACTCGATCGGAACGGCTTAGACGAAAGAGCGACAGAAAAAATCTGGGGTTAAGAATAAAAGAGCAAGCGGAAAGTTATAAGCTTAGAGACGGAGCGATGCGGGTGCAGCGCGCGAGTAACGAGGAGGAGGACTACAGCCAGTCAGAGGCCAGGGTAGAGCGCGGTCGTTTGCCTTGGCTTGCCTTCGAAGCCACCGAGAAAGAGCATTCGGCGTGGTGCAGCTCGATCTGCCGATTTCGAAGCCGCCGCCGCCACCGCCGCATGCATTCCAGCCCGGGTTGCCTCGGCGCTCTTCGGCTCTGCCTCGCGCCTTCTCTTCGCGTGCCTTCGGAAATCTTCGTCGATCCTCGGCTCACCTCGGCTTAGCCTGTCGTTCCGCAGCGTCAGCGCGACTCGCGTCAACGTCCCGATTGGCCGCTGCTGCGCGGTCCAGTCCACCGCAGTCAGACCAGTCGTAAATAGCTGCTCGTGGCGCGGCGTTCGCACGTCAATTTACGCTTTTCCCCGCGGAATCGCGGCCAAAAATGTCACGTTTTTCACGCGTCCACCGCCTCGTTACGAACACCGCGAGCTTGGATTATCAACGCCTGCGACGTTGATTCTGTGTCTTTGTGAAAAGTGGCTGTTTTGACAAGTGTTGATCGCCTGTAAGCCGGGAGTTATGTGTGGCGTTTCCATACTCGTTCGGGGAACGAAGGAGCAACTTTTCGGCTGTTCCCGTGCACGATGTTACTCGTAGCCAAGCGTTCAGGCTGGATTTAATCGAAGGAGCGTGCTTTTCAGCTGGCCGGCGCCGCGCTCGCTCCAGAAATTCAACAGGTGGGATTTCGTAGGCTCCACAGGTACATACACGCGCGCGACCGGCTCTGGCAATTGTCATTCGTCGTTTTTGCATTCTCGAACGGCAAAAAAATAATATCCCGCGTTGCCCGCAGATGTCGCTGTACTTTCGAGTTGCGATTTCACGTGTTCGATGTAGCTACGATTTTCGAACTTTTCTCATTCCTTACCGTTAGCGGTGGAACGGTGGAAGGCATTATAACTTACCTTATTACAAATTCATACGAATTCGCGGCATACCATCCTTCCAGTGGGATGCTCGTATACGTTTCTCACGCCTCGGGCGGTAGCCTCCGGCGCATGCCACGGAAAACTTTAGTTCTCTTTCCGAAAGGAATGAAAGAAAGAAGGACTGTGCTTGATGAAAAATTTCTCGAAACTCTCTCTCTCTCTCTCCGACAAAACTTGAAAAACATTTTTTAAAGCGACAATAATATTTTTATCGATGGTATTTTTAATTTCTTTAATTCGAAGACAAATTCGATTGTTTTGAAAAGAATTTCTTATCAGGTTCGATCTTCGTGAATTGTTGAAAAGCAAAGTGTGGATCGAACTAGATAAAATTTTAGCAAATAATCCAATTCCTTGAAAGTACGTTATCAAGCGCGTCGTTGTACGTTTAATCGAGCGCGATAAGTTCGTTTTTGGAACGAAATGTCGAAGGTCGAGCGGTTCAAAGACTCGTCCGCAACGGCGAATTGTCCGTTGCCTCGTACCGTTAACTTTGCATCGGCTCTTGCTTCTTTTGGAATTTTCTCACATTCCCGCGAGCTCTTAAGGGCTATGCCATTTCCCGGGCCTTTCGACCCCGACGTTTGACTTTTCGCCTAATTGCGAAGGAACCGTTTCGAAAATTATTCCCTTAAAAACAGTACCGCGAAGTATGCGAATCCGTGACTTCCCGGAAAAGCAACGGAGAAATAATGAAGATGGATTTTTTAATCCGGCAGTTACGAGAATCTCTTAATAAATCGTTCGAGAATGGAAAACGTAATGACATTATCTCGTCGTTGTGGCGTTGTGGCAAGTGTGTTGTTAGCGCGGGCTGGATAGAAGTGCAGTTTTCAGATGTCGTTATCTGTGTACACTGTCCCGAGTCCCGACTGTCGATAAATCGGCGTTGCTACGATATTAGTCACGCACCTGATATTGCGACATTACGACACAGCCGGCGAATAAACAATACGCTCTGGTATCGATCTTACGCATTGTCCGATACATTCGGCCACGTTTTTCAAAGCTGGCACAGTTACGCAAATAACGCTGCACGTCAGTCAGGTTAAACTTGTTGACTCTCGTTATCGATTATTTATTACTCCGCGGAACCCCGCGTACAATAGATACATTTTTCGTTTTAATTATATATTATTGGAATCGAGCGACGGATGACGTAAAAATCCGGTGATAAAATACATGGCTGGCCTTTTTTTCGTCATTGAATTTCGATCAAACCGAGTTTCCAACAAAACGCGCAGGAATGTTTTTTCTCCTTTCTTGTGAACAGTATTTCGGCCTTTAAGGAAAATGCTCACAATTCCAAAGCGGAACTCGATTTCTTTGAAACTGGGTGGGTTTGGGGGGGAGGGGGATCGTTACAAGTAGCTACCTGCTCGAATTCACGTGTCCCGTGAAACAGCAGGAGCCAAAAAGGTGCGCGGTAATCGGAGCCGACTGCTTTGTTCAAACGCGAATGGTAACGCTTATTAAAATGCTCTCACTTGCTTCAACTCTGCATTCAGATTGGGAGAAACGCAGCAACAACAGCAGCCTTTACACCCAAACACCCGAACGGGGGGAGAGGAGATCTCATAAAAATGGATTAATTCGAGAATCGTTTGAGCGATTAAAAGCGATAGAAAGTTTTTTCGTCACGACAATTAGACGTAATTTATGAGCGTTCGCTTTCGCGCGTCATGATTGCAACGCGTTGTTTTTTTCTTTTTTTCATTACGGAGAACGTACTCGCTTTCGTCGTCTTATAAAATTCATCAGTTTTCCACGAAGGAAAAAAAAAAACGCATGTTTATCTCAAGTGCATTGTGTGTGATCCGAGTTGGCCCGTTCATCGACGAAACTTTCCCCCATTCATTCACTTCCGCGACGTCCACGCAAACTTTTACATAATTAACCATTAGGGCATTTGCATCTTGACTTTCCCTTCGTCGTCCTCGTCTCTTTCTGGCAGGAAAAGAGTGACGGCATTTCCTCGCGTTCGTCCTCGTTCGTCCTTGTGCTCCGAGACGAGAGACGGTGTGTTATAAAAACTGTTTTACCAAATGAATAAGCATTGTTATAAAAAAGAGAGAGAGAGGTATTATGATAACAAAGCCAAAGTGCGCAAGTGCACCGGATGGTAAACGCATTCTGATTTTCTCACTGGTTGCTCGTCGTCGTCGGCCGCTGCCTCTGCTTTCGTCAAGTCGTTCTTGCTCAAGTGCGCAACCTTCGGAGAACCTGTTGGTGGTTTAGTGCTAAAATAAAATTCCCTGCGCTACGATATCCCGCGAGACTCGTCATTTTTCTCCATTTCATCTCCGATGAAATAAGCGGAGCGTGACTTTTTCAAAATGCTTTTTTCCCCGCGCGAGGCTAATGGACCAACCGTGGCGCGAGCGATGTTTATGAAAAAAAAAAGGCTTATCTATATAAGGTACCCTCGTTCCATTCTATGCCACGTTTACGAGGGTGCAGCTCAGAGCTTGACGTTATTCCATGCGTACGAGGTGCATGAATATATGTATATAACGTGGAGCGTGGCCTTATACAGCCTAACCAGCTGTATACGTATATAAAATATATTATAAACGCTGCCAATGTTCTTGGTCCTGCTGCACGAGCGCACCTTTACACGTGCGCTTTACAATGTCAATACGTACGTATTTTTATGCGCGTATCCTGGTATGTAAAGTCACGATGGCTGTATGTAGGTGGATACACACTCTTTACATAGGTTACTGGGTATACCGGGCTGCTGCTTGCCGCTGCTATTGTGCTATTATATTATTATGCGCACCCCAGTCACTGAAAAACCATGGAATACGATGGAAAACGATTGTCCCATCGTAATGAATCGTAAGAAGCTGGAAAAGTCGGGGCGTTTTGCAGTTACGTACGTTTGTTTTCTCGGTGGCGATTTTATGTTTTAATTATTAAGAGATTATCCACTGAGTATGTCGGAGGTAGTATTGGAACAAGAGAACATTTTTTTCTTTATTCCGACGATTTTTATAATATAATGTTTATAATATAATGCCAAATCAATTGAACAAAAAATATAAAAACCGTAAATACCTTAATTTAAATAAGTAATGCGGTGTCACTTTATTTCCAATTCCCAAAAGTTAATTTAAAGTTCATTATC
Organism: Zelostemma sp. ZL-2020; assembly: GCA_022816865.1. Lineage (NCBI taxonomy): Eukaryota > Metazoa > Arthropoda > Insecta > Hymenoptera > Platygastridae > Zelostemma > Zelostemma sp. ZL-2020. The sequence continues at coordinate 11,721 of JABFQM010003359.1, forward strand.
GTCATTGTTTTAGAATAAAATCACATCAGTTAATGTTTGCATTGATATAATGATTTTATTGTAGAACAATGACGATAATGAACTTTAAATTAACTTTTGGGAATTGGAAATAAAGTGTCACCGCATTACTTTTTTAAATTAAGGTATTTAAGGTGGATCGATACTTTAATGCAAGGGTGAATTAGAAAAAATATTTATAACACAACGTCATTAATTACATTTAATATGCCAGTATAATTCATTTAACAACATCTTCTTCTTCACGAAAAAAA
>JABFQM010003360.1:0-11990 GCA_022816865.1 Zelostemma sp. ZL-2020
TTTTCATGAAGAAGAAGATATTGTTGAATAAATTATACTCACATATTAAATGTAATTAATTATGTTGCATTATAAATATTTTTTTCAATTCGCCCTTGCATTAAAGTATCGATCCACCTTAAACAGCAAACGCGATGATTTTTGAAACCAAATTTACGACATTTTTGTGGTAAAATGTTCTTTTGTCTAAGTGTTAGTCATTCTTGATGAAGATTTGAGTCAGCGCTGAAAATTAAAAGCTGTAAAGTTCTTGAAGCATCATGTTTATTGATTTTTATCATGAACATTGAGTAACAATTTTTAAATATTGCCCTAGTCCAATTTCGTGCCACGATTTGCTGTAATTTGGATTAAAGTTGCTGTAAATTAAATACTGGATCTTTTTTCCCGTACGAAAACTGACTTGCGTCGATCTATTTTATGTTTCAGCCGGCTCTCAACAAGAACGAGGATATTTTGGACCTTGGGTACAATGTATATATTTAACGTACGGACGGGAAAAATGCGGCCACAGGGTCTCCAGGTTTCAACCAGTTTGTAAGTTTTGCCCAAGTTCTAGTCAAATTCTATGGTTTTGCTTCATTGACTCAGTGTTCGTCAGAGCCCGAGGCGCATTGATCAAGAGAACCCTTGAATCTTGCGGCGAATTCTCTGCCCTTGCGGTTTTTTTAACCCTTCGGCGGTCACGCAAACTTGACACCGAAGTGGAAGGCCACGAACCGGCGATTTCGTCGTTAAGTTGGAATTTTGTTACGTCGGGGAATGTACATTCTAAATCGTGCGAATGTAAACAAATTGGAGTCGCGTGGAAATGTTTGACTTTGGTGCAAGAAACGAAGTGAAGAGGGAATGAAAAAAGCGATTTTCGTCGTTTCGAACGAATCTCTCTTTGAGCGTAACGGGGTCACCTGTTGTATGCTTGTCGCGACGAAAATTTATTATAGTTGCGCACGTAATTGGCTAACAGTGCGTGTTCACACACGTGTCTACACATACGAATAGGTTTGACGAAGAGGATGCATGCGGTTTGCTTAACCAAGTGTCCTAAAATACCATCAATCTTCGAAAATAACGTTTTTTCCACGTTCGCCATCTTTTTATACAACTGGGATTATTTCATTACGGTAATTACAAACATCGCCGTAACTCGAACATAAATCGCGGTTGCGCTCGGAATTTCAATGTATAATTTCAGGAATGTTCGCGATTAATCGCGTTGCGAAATCGTGACTTCTCGCCGCAGAACAGATTCCGACCTTTTTTTTGCAGTCCCGAAAACCGTTACGGTTTCATGTAACTTTTAATCATGAGACTTTTAATCTCCTGAAATTCAGGGGTGTTCAGAAAAGTCTTTACAAAAATGTAAATCTGTGGCTTTCCGGAAGAACGATTTGACTCTATTTGGTTGAGAAATGAGTTATTACAATATTTTGACAGGCGCGTGTACCCCGAACGACAAGCATAATTAACTGTCTATAAATTGCGTTTCAGTGGCGGTTTGGGTAGCTGGTTTGGCTGCCGCCATCGCCTCTCTGCTTCTAGTTGCGCTCGTCAGTTTGGCGGTACTGCAATTAGCCATGGCTTCTTCGGCAAAGCGACTCGTGGTGTCTTATAACTCTGCCCTTATTGGAAAAGTCGCCTCGGCAACTTTAGCAGGTGAGTCAATTTCATCGCGTCATCTCGAAAACGCATTCATCCAACTGTGAAATGAAAGAATTTTCGAGGATCCGGATAAAAGGTGAAACGTGGGAATGAAATCGTACCGTTTCCCGGACAAAAACTTTAGGATAACGTTACCTCGCGAAGCCCCTTTATACTTTAATCGCATTAATATCATGTGCGATGCTGAATCACAGCAATTTTGTCAAGTCCTTCTCATTTTCCCAACGTTTTCCATAGTGTCTCTAAAGGTCGATCGTATAATTACGGTGTCGCAATTCTTGCTAAAGCTACCGGATGCACTAGAGTTACTGTTCAGCCGCTACCTGTAACGGCTAACTAGCCTACTTACCGCGTCATATCAAGAATCAAATGTCTGCGATCTGGATTTCATTTCACCGGAACGAGTTCTTTTTATTCTGACTTTGCATCTTTACGGGGAACCTTTTAATGGGTTCAAGAATTGCTCAAGAACCGTCCTAAACGAAGGAATTCACGGAAGATCCGTTTCCGCAGTGCAAAAACTTATTAATTTATTTTCATCTACATCAACAATGTAATATTATAGAAACAGGAAGATAAAGTTTACTGTGCGAGAAAGAGGAAGAAACTCTGTCTGCAAATGTCCACTCTGGACATTGAATATTGTACAAAGTTTTATCTGTTCGAGGGAACTTAACTCGCTCCTTGATTTCGAGCGAAGATGCAACCGGAAACAAAATTATGCGTTTCGTAATCTCGATGAAAACTAATTTGTTTCAGCATCACTTGCCGTTGTCGCAGCGGGTTTGTTCGCTTTGCAGACTGATGACAGAGCCAATAGTTTCGTCGTAACGAGAGCAGAAGGCTTTTACATGCAGGTAAACAGACTTCTAGACCATGAATGTTTTAGTTCGGTTCGTCCCTCGTCAACATTTACAATTCCTGCCCTTTTGCGACCTCTTTAAAGGACGCGATCGTAAAAATAAATCGTGTATCGATGCACCGTTCAATTATGGATCGGGACGAAAGAGCGAGTATTACGTCCGCGCTGTTAATTATTTAGTCTGTGAAAATATGTACTAATGATTCGGCGAGTACGAGGCTCATTGCGCAATGTTCCCGAGTGATAAAAACTTCGGTTCTTGGTTTCGAAGGAAATTAAAATTTGGGAACAAGAGTTTGGCTTTATGAAACAAGAAATTACATTTTTGATAAAAATCGTTACGTGGGACGTTTCAAAAATTCGCGGCAGCGAATTGCGTAATGATCTTGACTCTGTGCACAAAAGTGGCGTTATTCGCGGCTTTTTGCGATCTATATTTTCTGCTTTGTGCGTACTTATCTCTGCTTGAATTAGCGCTGACGTCTTAATGAACGTACAATGGCCCATTTATTCCAATTCCTCGCGTGAGATGCTAATTTTACAATTTCTAATTCTTTGCGCATTTGTACCCTGTCGGAATTAAAGCGTTGGTCATTTTTATATTCTTCTTTCTTCAGCGTGATTTACTCGAATCGCGGAATGGAAACCGGAACGTTTTCGTAATTAAACATGCGCCGCGATTCAAAATATTAAGCGATTTGCGTGTTTACTTTTTCGGTTACGTATGGGTACTAAGAGCATAGAGACTATAAATTTTATTCATCGTTCCATTGCAATTACCGCGAAATGTTCTGGCTCTCGCTGAATTTATGCAGATCGAGTTTCGTTTAACATTAAGGCCAGATGGTGAAAATTCATGAATCCTTCCATTAGTACAATTTGCTTTTGTCCGCTCGGGTTTAGCCGGTAAACCCAGGTCGTCATTTCAGCTCGATTTCTTTTTGATTAAAACAAACAGGAATTTTGTGACGGGAAAAGTAGAGCTCAGAGCTTTGGTAGATGTGAAAATTGCGAGGGAAAAAGTGTTTTGCTTTTTGCAGCGTAAAAACCAAATTAGAGTTCAGAAAAACTTTTGATTAATGACGATGCAGCTGTGTGCAATGGTTGTTGAAATTTTTATGAAACCAGACAGAAAAGCATTGTTTTTCCGCGGCTTTACGGAACAACTCCATAATTGTAGTTTTCGAGTTACCGCGGTTTTTACGTGCATAATCCAATACATCATCGCGGATGTTCGCAATCTCACGAAACATGTTTTACTTCGCAACAAATTCTTGGGACATTTTGACACGGCCGGAATTGCATTTTTCCGTGGACGAAATATTAATTTTTTCCAATTATTTCTTTCCGTGTAACATTTCTGCACATTTTTACAAAATATTCAACTAATCTTGAAACGCGAAAAAAGTTTTTTCGTTGATAAACTAATTATTCATTTATTTTATTCGTACGAATAAAAATTGACCCAATAAAATCATCTCAAATTATGTAAACACCACTAAAAAGTAAAATGAAACTTCGCCCCCAAAAAAATCCCGAAATTCCCATTCGGAAACGCGCCGATTCCCCCGGAGAAGCGGACAATGCCAACGCCTCATTCCCTCCATTCGCGGTTACGCAACGCGAAGCTTAAGGCCCGGCGGGTCTGTCAGTAAACAGGTGCGGGCGATTAGCTCGCAGGTGTCCCTGGCGAATCGCGCCGGTCTGTATGCGTAAGAGCGCTCGAACAGTCCCACTTTAAAAACAATGGGACGACATTGCCGATCGTACAGTCCGCGCCGCGATCTCGCTCGTGGAACTCGCTCGCGCACGCGCCGCTTCGTTCGCGATAAAATGTTCCCCGAGACGTCGATACCGTCGCTCGTCGCTGCCGCGGCATCGGGATCGCGTGACGAGCTACTCGTACGTACCTGTTACGAACTTTCCACGGATACGACGTAAGCTGCGGCAGATATGAATGGCCGGCCACGAGGCAGCGCGCTGAAACAGGCGAAGGACGAAATCGAGCTGGGACGAGAGCATAAGCGGAAACGGGGAAAGGTACAGGAAAAATATGGAAACCCCGCACGCTTTTCATGCAATTTCCCGCAGCTTGTTGAGAAAAATTATACGAACGAGTCTTCTGATTGAATTGTTGTCCGGCAATTTTGATGTCATTGTTTTTATATTGAGATGCATCAAAGAAACAACAATTTGGTTGCGTTTGATTGCATTTTTCTTGGAGTTACATTTAATTTAAGGGATTGTAATCGATAAAATGATTCAACAATTTTTGGGTTAAATTAATGTTTCAGTTCATTAAATGAAGGCATGGAAAATAATATACCAGGAAGAAAGATCGCGAAGTATGGGCAACGTCGTAAATTGATATGAAACTCTAATCACTTCGAATTAAATTATGATCAATTTCATAATGTCTTCTTAAATATCACGTTAATTGATTACTCCTGAGTCATGCGGAAATATTGTTCCTGCGAGCACGATCTAGTCAAGTGAATTATTGTAAGGCTTGATTCAATTTGCTAAATGAAATTTTATTACTAAAACGCATTACAAATCCTCATTCTTAATTATATTATTCCATCAATATGATGAAGCACTTACAATAATACTTCCATTTCATTTGTCGAGGTAAACAATGTGTCGAGTCAGAAAAGTTTCTCGTTCGTTCACGTCGAAGCCAAGAACAGAAGCGTTTGTTAACGGAATAGAGGCATTTTTTAGCGCACAATGCGGAATGTAAAAGAGTCATTTTTCGCTCGAACAATTCAATTTGAAGAAAAAAAAAACGATTGTTCTTGAAGTACAAAACCCGAAACCTTGGAAACACTTTGTCGCCTTTCGAACGTATTACACAATTGAAATTTAAATACTCGCTCGCGTGTGAAATCTCATTTTACGGGGACAAATAAATGGGAATGTTTCAGCTCTGAATTAATCAATTCGTGAAATGGATGTCACGCGGGTAACTTTCTCGGCGTTCTTTGTTTCGCAATTTGCGCGCGAAAACGCGGATGACAGAATTAATTATTTCCCGGGAGAAAGGCCGTGATAATAGCTGTCGTTTCTATGTTAAAAACGGGCGTATATACAAATTTTTGGTTCACGTTGTTGCGAGGCGAGAGACACATTTGTGAATTGATTTTCCAGTTGGCTGCGATAGTTTTGAACTTCAGCGTCTTGGTGTCGTCTCTCTACGAAGGCATTTACGCGAGGAGAAGTGGCGACCCGACGAAGATCAGGGAAGTTTCGGAATCTCGGGGGACCACGATAAACAACCCCGGATATCGGGAGCACCATCACCCAAGCAACGGTAAATATCCGCCGCGAAACACTCGCAATAATTTCTAGTCGTGAATCCAAAAAAAAGAAAACGTCGCGCTTTATAGTTCCTAGCAACTATTTTTTCTTTTTTCAAATAAATTCTGCTTAAGGTGGATCGATACTTGAATGCAAGGGCGAATTGAAAAAAATATTTATAATGCAACATAATCAATTACATTTAATATGTGAGTATAATTTATTCAACAGTATTTTCTTCTTCATGGAAAAAAATACGCGAGTGAAAAAATTGTACAAAAATGTTCGTGACGAACAATTGAAAATTTTAACAGTTTTATAAAAGAAAAATGTTTATTTCTTAGTTAATTTGCATGTTCGGTTATTAAACTACAACTTGACCGTGGCGTTTTGGAAAATATTCATTTGCCGAAAAGATACATGCATTTGTTCAGTAAGAAGGTCGACAATTATTTAAACAAATACATTTATCTTTTTGGCAAATGAATATTTTTCAAAACGCCACGGTCAAGTTGTTGCAAATAGTCCCGTGAACAATATAAATAATCGAACATGCAAATTGGCTAAGAAATAAACATTTTTCTTTTAAAAAACTATTAAAATTTTCAATTGTTTGTTACGAGCATTTTTGCACAATTTTTTCAGTGGCTTATTTTTTTTCGTGAAGAAGAAGATGTTGTTAAATAAATTATACTGGCATATTAAACGTAATTAATGACGTTGCGTTATAAATAATTTTTCTAATTCACCCTTGCATTAAAGTATCGATCCACCTTAAGAATCCATATTACCGTCTTTGAAATCTACGAAATCTTTTGCGAAAACCTACGAAAATGAAAATTGCCGGTTTTATAAGAGAAATAAAAATCCGGAGTTTGGTTTAGTTTTTAAGTGCGAATAAAAAGTAGAAAAGCGGACAGCGAAGTATTGGGAATCCAACAGTACAAATAACTTGATACGAGAGGCAAGAAATCGTAACGGTATTGACGGTGACATATAATGTTTCTGGTCTTAATGGAACGTTGGATGGTTAGTTGCATCGGCGAATCAAAGACCGCGCCTAATGCAATCTCCGCGTACGAAAGTAGCGCGCTCCAATAAGCACAGTTTTTATCATGGAATCACGTGATTTAATAATACGCTGGCGCGTTGCGTATTATGTAGAGGCAGAAGCCAGCCGTTACGACATCGAATACGAACGTGCAACGTTTCATTACCGCGATTGCTTTTACGGTAACTCGCAAAACATCGAGCGTCAAATCTCAGGGTATTAGGCGTTTTATTTCACTTGGTTTGTTACGGCTTAGCATTGTCTGGAATCGGTCGATCCGTAGATCCGATTTAGTTACACCACTTTTCTCGTTTGTTCCTTTGATGGCTTTTTAAACGTTCTGATCAATCGCACGCTTCGTAAAATTTTATTGCGGCTATTAATTAAGTTAATTGGCGGAAGAATATAATTTTACTTCATTAATGGGGGTTTCTAGTTTAACAGAAGGGTTTTTTAGAATCTGGAATTACATGGTGTTTTTAGTAAATGCATTTTTTTCTAGGGGTGAGCGGGGTTTTGTTTTTGAGATGTAACTACCATAAAAATCCATATTTTGAAAATCTGCAAAGTAGCATTTTTAGTAGACCCAAAAACACAACTTTTGGCTTGAGCAGTTTGTTGAAATTTGTAACAGTTAAACAATTTTATCATGCTCGTATAAATGTATCTTTTTGTGAAACACGACTCAAAATGGAAGTAAATGATATATTTTGATGATTATTCTTTATTAAAATTGTAAAAAATGAAAATTGAGATAATTTTGAGGAACGATTTGTCGAAAAAACGAAGTCTGTATAACCCTGTAAATTGGCACTCTCCTCTATATTTTAAAAAAATAGTAATTCGAGTGAATATTCACGAAAAATCGTTTGAATACAATCGAACTATTTTTTATTCGATTTTGTACTGGAAAAACTTGTTATTGTTGATAAAAATGTAATTTGATGGGAAAACTTCGTCCTGGCTTTAAGTACTTTTTGCAACTGATTAAACTTCTTTCTTACGTTTTTTTTAAACGTCATAACTTTGTTTGAGTAGAAATAAAAACTTTCAATGTAAACATTTACCAGTTATGAAGTAATTTTCCTTTTGAAGTTGCGTGATTCAATTTCTTTCGAACAATTGGATTTCTAAATTGATGAGAGCTTTTATTTATTAATTCAACATTTCAACCGTATCTCGAGTTTTCTATAAAAAAAAGATTGAAATTATCGAACTTTACATTTTTAATACCACTCGTATTGATTTTCGTTCCATAGAAAGTTTAAAAAAAACCTTGCAATACTGTTCGAAATGTTGACTTAATAAACAAGAGCTGAGAAATTAATAGATTAAAAAGAAATGAACATTCTTAATTGAACTAAAATCCAGAAAAATCAAAGAAAACGAGCACTTCGTCGTCGAATTAAATGAAACGGGAGATGCTCGACGAGTGTGCATTTGCAGCGAAGAGGAATGTCCATTTGCAGCCTGTGCATTCGCACGACAAGTCTGTTAAGTAGACTCGACACGGTCGGAGGTTTCAGCTTTCTGGTAAATTTACCGAGACGCCGTAATTTACCGCCGCGCGGTGCCATTAGACAGGACAAAAGCGCATGAAGCATCAGACTTTTATCCTCGAAAGTCGATATCGCGTTAGCCTCAATAACTCGCGGTGCTTTTTGCCATCAGCGAGTTCAAATTATCGCGAAAAAATGCCGTTTGCCTCTACTCTTAACAACTTGTTGATACAATTTCAACGCGCATTCCGAAATCCATTTTCCCGAGTTACCCGCGCCGCGGTCGTAAAATAATTTCACCCTACGCCATCGCGGGAACCGTAAAAGTCGTCAAGAATTGCGACTTCGCTCAGTTTCGCGGCACACGTGCACCGCATAGAGCACGGCTTTTTCCCTCGATTTAATATCGCGCGCTCGACCTTGACACAAATATAACAGAAGGTCTTGGGAGCGCTATTAAAACGTCATGATTTAATTACGCCGGAGATTGCTAATCGTAATCAAGAAGTTACACATGCTCGCTCTTGGGAGAAGTCGTGAATCGACTCTCGAATTTTCGGCTTGATTCATTCATCCGGGAATGCGTTTCGATGCGAAATGTCAGAGGGCGTAGTTCCCTCATTTCCCAATAAATTTCATGAACGAGAAAGAATTCGAATTTTTCTAATCGTTGGAAAATCGCGAACTACCTCAATAAAAAAAGTGATTGGGTAGAATTGATTATGACGTGTAATAAAATATGAAAATGATCAATAAAAGTATTGAAAAATGGCTCGAAATAATGCATTCTTCGAATGAGACTTGAAAAACCCAGAACTAAAACCGGAAGCGGAATAGTTTTCTCAATTCCCTCAGCGATATTTCATTCGTTCCCGAGTCCCAGGTAGAAAACGAAGAAGGAAAGCCTGGTATGATACGATGTTAAATGCGTCGTTGTTTCAGGTAGCGGTATATCAATGACAGATGCCAGCGGCAAACCCTACGTGGGTGGCGCAGGAAACGGCTCGATGGCATCGGTGGCTACGTCTGGCAGCGTCACCAGCACGGCCTCACCCTTAAGGAGTTCTCTGAAGAAACCCAAACCCCTCGGCATTCAAAATCCCGGATTTTCCGCCCACAGTCCAACATTCACGAGAAACGGCTCGCAGAAGAAAGTGCGGATTCAGACACACTCAACGGAAGTCTAAAGTCGCGAAAGAGCGAACTTTTGTCCACTCCGAAATACGCTGTGATCGATTAAGTAAACGCGAACGAAAATTCGGTGTCTAAAAGGTAAAAAGGAACGAATGCGAATGATTTTTCTGCACTTTTTCTACCTTTATCCCCACGACTAGTTTTACGTCACCTTTTTAAATCGACGAGGGCGAGGGACTTTATTCCGAAGAAAAAAAGAGCGTCGCTGATTTATGTATTTGTGTTACGCGGTGAAGAAGCGAATTGGATCAAGTGCGCTACGATTTGTACGCCAACGCGATCTTCGACGCGTGCATACATTTACGGGAGATAAGCTCGGGATAATTTTCCTCTGTTCGTTCGTTGTTTGGACAGTGTTCAACTCGTTATTTACGTACCGAAGCGCTTAACAGCGCTCGCAGCCGGATATGTGGAATACATTTTTGGTCCGTCCCTTTTCAATGTGATTTCGAATTTTCGAAAGAACCTTTTTCCATTAAAAGGGAAGACGTTTTTTATAGCAATGCAGAAAAAGGAAACTTGTCAAAAGGAATATTATTTACGGATCGTTTCATTCGAGCAGTATTAAATATAAAGTCAGTCAATAAAGGGTTTATCTTTCGAGAAGATTTTCGATTCGGTCTTTACGAATCCTGAATGACATTCTATTTTGACAAATTTTATTAGCGGTAGAGAAAATATATATCGCACCAGAGGTGATAACATTGATCCGTCCAGCCCTTCGTTGGCAGCTTCACGTTCAACGAAAAGATATTTATATTTTTTAGCAATTGTTTAATATATGAATATGAAAAATCTATGGATATATATATTATATGAATAATTATTATCATTATTGTATACACGAAAGAACAAAGCAAGCAAATTCCGTCCTTAGAGTACGCTTTTTTTTCGAAACGTTGCAACTATTGATTCCCCGACGACAGTGACACAGTACTGTAACCGCAATAGAGCCGTTTTTTTCCCCTTTTTTTCCTGATCGATACCGTCTTGAAAAACGGTCCCTAGTCGCTTTTGTATCGTCACTCGTTATCAGCGCCGAAAAGTATTTAAGATTACGTTTAAGATTCGAACTTCGAAATTGAGTCTAATCGCCTGAGAAGTTTCCAAAGTCGTTGATTTTTGGAGCGACCGTTGTTGATTTTTTGGAAGATGTGTTTTTTGTTGGAATTCGCCGTGATTCCGGTGACGAAATTGTAAATACGATATTACGCTGAGCATTTTCGCCTAACACTCTAACGTCTCGGGACGTTAATTTTTACGCCGAAGCTTTTGTAGCTTTACCGTGCACTGTATTATTTATTACGTCATGTATCTGTATATATAATTGAGGGCCTTTGCGAAAAATGGCGAAATTGAAGATGCAAAGGTGTGAAATAAATTTGTTGGCAGTCGAAAGTGTTTTTCCATGTCATTTTCCAGTTCCTAGGTTCCGGGTGTAGATTAGTTGGGTACACATTTGCGGTGGTGTTGAAATTTCATGGGGAATTCGCGTTTTCATGTTTGCAGAAAGTCAAGATGAAAGATGACAACGAAATCCTCCAAGCCGAGGAATTTAATTTCTCGGAAGTTCATTTTCTATTTATTTTATCCTCAATTTTGGTTCTCGAGTTGATGCAATTTTTATACGCAATTGTTTCTTCGATGTTGAGTAGAAATGTCGAGTTGAATGTGAACTTGTTTGAACGTAATCGCATTATCGGGAGAAATTATTATTTCATAGAAGAAAAAATTTTTATCGTTAATAAAAAAAGTTTCATGGGAAAAAATATTCAACAAAGATGCCAAATCCATATGAATCCCATTTAAAATAAGAAATAAGGCAAGTCTTTTTCCCTGAGAGCTACAGACGTTTATGATCATTTGCTCTAGATGAAATTGGAGAGTTTGAAAAAACTTATCTGCTCGTACATATTTCACGTCAGATTTCATTAGACGCATCGAACGTTGCTATTTGCGAGCTTTAATTAAAGAACCGTTTCAACGACAAATTATCGTCCTAATAAAATTAGCACTCGTGAATTAGCAATTGTTTAAAATCAGGAACAAGGTTGAGATCCATGAATTGTATTTTAATTGAAGATTAGTAAATTAATGTAGTCCGACTGCCAAATGCAAGAGTGAATTTGAAACAAATACAAATATATAGTATACCAAAATGATCGTAACGAAGAATTGAGAATTTTTACTTTTTTCTAGTAATAAATTTTATATCTCGGCCATTTATGTTGTTTACGGGACAATTTGCTACAATTTTACCGTGGTGCTTTGCAAAAAAAATATTTATCTGCAAAAAAGATACATGACTGTTGGATTTCTAGTTAATTGACGTTCGAGTAGTATTTTTTGTAGTGGAAAAAGTTCTATACTAAAGCATTAAATAATAAAAACAAGTTTTATGCGTTGAAAATAAGCAATATAT
>JABFQM010003361.1:0-11986 GCA_022816865.1 Zelostemma sp. ZL-2020
TAGCTTTTTGTGTAGAATTATTTAGTGCATTAATTTTGTTTAGGTCCCTACCTTCCAAAGGAGTTCACAACCATTTTATTGTGTTCCACCAATCTATTCCAGTCATTTTTAATAGCTGCTTTGCGTCATGGAAGGCTCCAGGCCTTAGTTCAGGTTTCGATAGGCAAACCTAAGCTAAGCTTTTTCTGTCGAATTATTTAGTGAATGACTTTTGTTGAGGTCCCTACCTACCAAAGGAGTTCACAACCATTTTATTGTGTTTCACCAATGTATTATAGTCATTTTTAATAGCTGCTTTGCGTCATAGAAGGCTCCAGGCCTTACTTCAGGTTTTGATGGGCAAACCTAATCTAAGTTTGTTCTGTCGAATTATTTAGTGAATGACTTCGGTTGAGGTTTCTAACTTCAAGAGGAGTTCACAAAATACTTTATTGTGTTCCATCAATGTATTCCAGTCATTTTTAATAGCTGCTTTGCGTTATGAAGGGCTCCAGGCCTTAGTTCAGGATTCGATAGGCAAACCTAATCTAAGCTTTCTCTGTCAAATTATTTAGTGAATGAGTATGGTTTAGGTTACTAACTACCAGAGAAATTCACAACCGATTTTATTGTGTTTCATCAATGTATTCCAGTCATTTTCTATAGCTGCTTTGCGACATGGAAGGCTCCAGGCCTTAGTTCAGGTTTTGATAGGTTAATTTAATCTAAGCTTTTTCTGTCGAATTATTTAGTGAATGAGAATGGTTGAGGTTTCTGACTAGCAGAGGAGTTCACAAAATACTTTATTGTGTTCCACCAATGTATTCCAGTCATTTTCAGTAGATGCTTCGCGTCATGGAAGGCTCCAGGCCTTAGTTAAGGTTTTGATAGGCAAACCTGATCTAAGCTTTTACTGTCGAATTATTGAGTGAATGAGTATGGTTGAGGTTTCTAACTACCAGGAAAGTTTACAAAATACTCAATTTTGTTTCTCCAATGTATTCCAGTCATTTTTAATAGCTGCTTTGCGTCATGGAAGGCTCCAGGCCTTAGTTTAGGTTTTGATAGGCAAACCTAATCTAAGCTTTTTCTGTCAAATTATTCAGTGAATAAGTATGGTTGAGGTTTTTAACTACCAGACGAGTTCACATCCCATTTTATTGTGTTACACCGATGTATTCCAGTCATCTTCAATAGCCGCTTTGCATAATGGAAGGCTCCAGGCCTTAGTTCAGGTTTTCACATGCAAACCTAATCTAAGCTTTTGTTGTCGAATTATTTAGTGAATGACTTTGGTTGAGGTTTTTTACTACCAGAGGAGTTTACAACCCATTTTATTTTGTTCCACCGATGTATTCCAGTCATTTTTAATAGCTGTTTCGCGTCATGAAAGGCTCCAGGCCTTAGTACAGGTTTTGATAGGCAAACCTAATCTGAGTTTTTCCTGTCGCATCATTTAGTGAATGAGTATGGTTGAGGTTTCTTACCACTTGACGAGTTCACAACCCATTTTATCGTGTTCCACCGATGTATCCCAGTCGTTTTTAATAGCTGCTTTGCGTCATGGAAGGCTCCAGGCCTTAGTTCAGGTTTTGACAGGCAAACCTAATCTTAGCTTTTTTTGTCGAATTATTCAGTGAATGACTTCGGTTGAGGTTTCTAACTACCAGAGGAGTTCACAACCCATTTTATCGTGTCTCACCAATGTATTCCAGTCAATTTAATAGCTGCTTTGCGTCATGGAAGACTCCAGGCCTTAGTTCAGGTTTTGATAGGCAAACGTCATCTAAGCTTTTTCTGTCGAATTATTTAGTGAATGTCTCCGGTTGAGGTTTCTAACTACCAGAGGAGTTTACAAAATACTTCATTGTGTTCCACCAATGTATTCCAGTCATTGTAATAGCTGCTCCGGGTCATGGAAGGCTCCAGGCCTTAGTTCAGGTTTTGATACGCAAACCTAATCTAAGCTTTTTTTATCGCATTATTTAGTGAATGAGTATTGTTGAGGTTTCTCACTACCAGAGGAGTTCACAATATACTTTATCGTGTATCACCAATGTATTCCAGTCATTTTTAATAGCTGCTTTGCGTCATGGAAGGCTCCAGGCCTTAGTTCAGGTTTTGATGGGCAAACCTAATCTAAGCTTTTTCTGTCGAATTATTCAGTGAATGACTTTGGTTGAGGTTTCTAACTACCAGAGAAGTCCACAACTCATTTAATTGTGTTCCACCGATGTATTCCAGTCATTTATAATAGCTGCTTTGCGTTACGGAAGGCTCCAGGCCTTAGTTCAGGTTTTGTAGGCAAACCAAATCTAAACTTTTTCTGTCGAATTATTTAGTGAAGGAGTATGGTTGAGGTTCCTAACTACCAGAGGAGTTTACACAATACTCAATTTTTTTCCATTAATGTATTCCAGTCATTTTTAATAGCTGTTTTGCGTCATGGAAGCCTCCAGGCCTGAGTTCAGGTTTCGATAGGCAAACCTAATCTAAGCTTTTTCTGACGAATTATTTAGTGAATGAGTATGGTTGAGGTTCTAACTACCAGAGAAGTTTACACAATACTCAATTTGGTTTCACCAATGTATTCCAGTCATTTTTAATAGCTGCTTTGCGTCATGGAAGCCTCCAGGCCTGAGTTCAGGTTTTGATAGGCAAACCTAATCTAAGCTTTTTCTGTCGAATTATTGAGCGAATGATTATCGTTGAGGTTTCTAACTACCAGAGAAGTTTACGAAATACTTTATTGTGTTTCACTAATGTATTCCAGTCATTTTTAATAGCTGCTTTGCGTCATGGAAGGCTCCAGGCCTTAGTTCAGGTTTTGATAGGCAAACCTAATCTAAGCTTTTTCTGTCGAATTACTTATTGAATGAGTATCGTTGAGGTTTCTAACAACCAGACGAGTTTACAACTCATTTTATTGTGTTTCACCGATGTATTCCAGACATTTTCAATAGCTGCTTTGCGTCATGGAAGGCTCCAGGCCTTAGTTCAGGTTTTGACAGGCAAACTTAATCTAAGCTTTTTTTGTCAAATTAATTAGTGAATGACTTTGGTCGAGGTTTCTCACTACCAGAGGAGTTTACAACTCATTTTATTGTGTTCCAACAATGTATTCCAGTCATTTTTAATAGCTCCTTCGCGTCATGGAAGGCTCCAGGCCTTAGTACAGGTTTTGATTGGCAAACCTAATCTGAGCTTTTAACGTCAAATTATTCAGTGAATCACTTTTGTTGAGGTTTCTAACTACCAGAGGAGATTACAAAATACCTAATTGTGTTCTACCGATGTATTCCAGTCATTTTTAATAGCAGTTTTTCGTCATGGAAGGCTCCAGGCCTTAGTTCAGGTTTTGATAGGCAAACCTAATCTAAGCTTTTTCTGTCGAATTATTTAGTGAATGAGTATGGTTGAGGTTCCTATCCACTAGACGAGTTCACAAACCTTTTTATCGTGTTCCACCGATGTATTCCAGTCATTTCTAATAGCTGCTTCGCGTCATGGAAGGCTCCAGGCCTTAGTTCAGGTTTTGACAGGCAAACCTAATCTAAGCTTTTTTTGTCGAATTATTCAGTGAATGACTTTGGTTGAGGTTTCTAACTACTAGAGGAGTTCACAACCCATTTTATCGTGTTTCACCAATGTATTCCAGTCATTTTTGATAGCTGCTTTGCGTCATGGAAGGCTCCAGGCCTTAGTCCAGGTTTTGATAGGCAAACCTAATCTAAGATTTTAACGTCAAATTATTCAGGGAATCACTTTTGTTGAGGTTCCTTACTACCAGAGGAGATTACAAAATACCTAATTGTGTTCCACCGATGTATTCCAGTCATTTTTAATAGCAGTTTTGCGTCATGGAAGGCTCCAGGCCTTAGTTCAGGTTTTGATAGGCAAACCTAATCTAAGCTTTTTTTGTCGAATTATTTAGTGAATGAGTATGGTTGAGGTTTCTAACTACCATAGAAGTTCACAAAATACTCAATTTTGTTTCACCAATGTATTCCAGTCATTTTTAATAGCTGCTTTGCGTCATGGAAGGCTCCAGGCCTTAGTTCAGGTTTTGATAGGCAAACCTAATCTAAGCTTTTTTAGTCGAATTATTTAGTGAATGAGGATGGTTGAGGTTTTTAACTACCAGACGAGTTCACAACCCATTTCATTGTGTTCCACCGATGTATTCCAGTCATCTTTAATAGCTGCTTTGCGTCATGGAAGGCTCCAGGCCTTAGTTCAGGTTTTGATGGGCAAACCTAATCTAAGCTTTTTCTTCGAATTATTTAGTGAATGACTTTGGTTGAGGTTAGGTTAGGTTAAAAACTATTTTGAACGTATTCTGTAATGAATATCTACCGAGAACATTAATATGTTTAAAAATTGAAAAAATATAATTTTTTTCCATCGAATTGGCAGCGGTGGCAAAACGGTGACGCATACGCCACCGGTTTGCCATTGCGACGGTGGCAAACGGTGGCAAGCGATCCGACAGGGATTGGAATGCAACACCACATATATTACATTATTATTCCCTTTTACCGTTATTTTTCAACATGTTTGAAAGTTATACGAGATACAAGAGTACATTGACTGTCGTCGGGTCGAATTTCGTACAAATTCTTCCAGTCAAATCGAATTAAAATGACACCCAGAATATGCCGATTAAACAATGGAAAAGGTCGGTAACCGATCTACTCCGGAATGCTCTTGATACATAAGAGCCCGAACCTGTCGTTAGTAATTGTACCAAAAATTGTGTCCTTCTTCCTCATTGGTGCGCCAGCTCAACATATTGCATCACTAAAAAATGTTAGTAATATTAACGAAAATATTGCCCCTGTTCCTCATTGGTGCGCCGGCTTAACATATTGCAGCTAATCACGTGTAAGGGATTAAGGGGGTATTCTACCTTGTAAGGTTAAAAAAACGTTGAAATATACGATTTTTTCCTGGCAAATATATTGAAGCAATGAGTTTTCCGGTAAACATACATAATTATCAGTCTTTCAATAAGAAAATACGATTTTTTTAATGACATTTTAATGAAAATTTACAACAATATCGTCGGTTGCCGTAAGTGCCTTCGGGATTCCTCCTCGCACGGCGGGTACGTTTCAAAGAAGAGTTTTCATCTGAAACAAAAAAAGAAAAGATTTTCTTATTCAGTATGGATTCACCCGTATCCTGAACTAAAAACAATGTTTTAATTCAAAAATTGATAAAATGGCGGCTTATAGAAGAAAAAAAGTGATTTTTTCTCTTTTTTTTGACGTTGATTTGTTTGTTCATGTAAAAATATTTAAAACAAAAGTTTGATTTTAATTCCGGAGATACAGATACTTGTTTTTTATATGTCATGAAGTTCGTGAGTCATATATCTTCATTAGTTTTCTGGTAATCCACACCGCCAAGTGGAAAAATATGGTTTCGAGAAAAACGGATTCCGATCTTTTGTTAATATTATGTAATTATGATTACTTGCAGCTAGTCTGCTATTCCAGGTCCATAAAGTAAACCCTCAGCTTCTTCAAAAAGCACCTGCTGTTCCACTTGTAGCATTCTTCGACTCGGTCTAGCGTCTTTTGTCGTCTCCTGCGCTCGGTGTTCAGCCGCCTTTAGCCGGGCCTCGTTCTTCTCCCTGACAAACCGGTCCGCTGCGGGCCCGATTTTCACACCCATCAGCTCCATTATTTCCAACAATGGAGAAAATCCATTATTGAAAATGCACGTCGCGAGAAACGCTGCGATATTAATGATTTTTCCGGAAGAAAATAGATGTTCTGGTGCGAATAGCCATAAAGTCGGATTGTAGCTCTCATTATTATTCTGGGTATTTCCTCCGACGCATCGTTGCAGGAGGTCGTCCTTTGTCAAATCTCCATAAACAGAGATGAGTGCTTCTTGGACTTCATCTGTAAGGGGTGGGTCGTGGTGAAATTGATCCAAAGTCAAGCCAGCTTCCGCAACGCGCCATTTACACCAAGAGTCCGAACCCGGTGGGCATAAATGATGTTGCGGATTATCGTCAGTAGAAATTTCACGATATAACGTAGCCCATATTGCAGATTTCATTGCTTTCGCACTATGCGTGTTGCGTCGGATCGCTAGCCCGTAATATACTGTCAATTCTTTAATTAATTTATCAGTCAATTTTCCAGGTCCTCTCCCGCCGATACCAGTATGCGCTTTTTTACATTTTCGTAATCTTGTTCCCAGTCTTTTTTCAACGTGCAAAATACATTCCAATTTTTGTATTCTGTAGTCCTCTCCGTAAGGTTTTGAATCGACAATACCTTTATATGTTTTGGAATCGCTGTCGCCGATGTAATTTGCGTACTTGGCTCCATGCAAATCTTCTGACCGGTTGAACATTTCAACGGCACTTGTTAATTTAGAAATTAAATTTTGAGAAACCTTAGATTATGATTCAAAAAACTAATATGAAAATCGAGTTCGAAGTGTAGTAAACTGAATAAAAGACTAATTTTTTAAAGAATTAGTTCATAATTCAATAAACTAATCCAAAAATGAAGTTTACAATGCAATAAACTAATTTTGAAATCGAATTCCAAATTAAATAAACTAATTTGATAACTAATTTCCCAAGAAAGAAATTCACAATTCAATAAACTAATCAAAAAACTAATTCTCAAAAAGTGTAGTTCACAATTCGATAAAATAATTCAAAAATCGAGCTCAAAGTTCAATCAACTAATTAACAAACTAATTTTCCAAAAACTTAGTTTATAATTTAATAAACTAATTTCAAAATTGAGTTTCAAGTTAAATAAACTAATTTAAAAACTTATTTCCAAAAAACAAAGTTTACAATTCAATAAACTACTTAAAAAACTTATTTTCAAAAAACTTAGTTCAAGATCCTGAAATTGCCTATTCGCTGAAAGAAAAAATGATGTTAATGAGGTAAGATAAGGTCAAAGTTGATAATATTTCTCTTCCATTATTATTATACGCTACGACTTATAAAAGTCCGATGAACACACTCTAAGCGATCAATATATCTTAGCAATTGTACTTAATTTGAATTCTATTTTCGAATGCGGTTTAACGAGTGGGAATTTTCGTGATGCAATTGTCGATTGACGCGTGGAAGGAAATTTTGGACAATATCATAGTTTGATAACGCATTCTAGGTCATTTTCCGCTCATTACAAAAGTTAGATTAGATAACACGTTTTCATGAATGTGTATAAAAAAAAATTTATTCATAATAATTTGTACACATTTTGTGCGAATTTGCGGACACTGAATTGATCAAAATTTGTGTAAACTTCATGCAAACTTCCATAATCATTATTATACATACAATGATGATTAATCAGAAACGCTGGAAATGAAACTCCAGAAACTTTGATAAAGAAACGACTAATGTGTTTTCGAATATTCTAGAAGACTTTAAAAGAGATATAAATACGGGACGATGAAAGCACAGTTTAGTTGATAGTTGACAGCCAGTCGTCAAGGTAAGGTTATGTTAAGTGTACAAAAAGATCATTTTCTACGTTGTCGGATTTTCGATATCGTTTACCGCATCGTTATTCATGTCGATTTCAACGTCGGTCATACCGCTTTGTTCAGAAGAATTTAAAGTCTTCTTCTTAATCTTTATCGGCATTCGGATCGCGTTTCGTGGTGTTTCGTCAGTCGTTGAACGTCCTTAAGTCTACAACGAATTTATCTCACTTTTATTTTTCACAAATTACAGACGAACATTTATCATGATGCAAAAAGGAAGTCCCATCTTTTTCATCGCTTCTCTCGTCGTTCTGTTCTGCTCGATAAGTATGTACATTTTAAATCACTTTTTCAATCATATTCTTTTACGTTACACTATGAATTCCAAGGATTCTGTGTGTACTTCCATCTCGAGCGTTCTAGAAACACAAAGTATGCTCGAGTTGATTCCACACAGAATGATAACGATTTGAAATCATTTTATAGCAAAAAAGCACCATTTTTAAAGATTTCATTTTACGGAAGTTTTGATCAATTTAAAGTCAAGGTCAGAATCATCCTTACTCAAAGTCAAGTCTAATCATGATCGAAACCAGGCCTAACTAAAGTCAAAATTAGGTCATAATTGAGAATGATCATGGTCAAAATCAGGTCTAACCAAAGTCAAAATCAGGTCAAATCAAATTCTGGCCAGTGTCCAATCAAAGTACAAATCATATATATACACCTGAACCGAATTCATATGAATCCCAATTTCGTTTTTGATCGCAGCAAACGCGCTTTCGCCGCGTCAGACCTTCAGCCCCGTCTTCGAAGGCCGTATAGTCGGCGGATCCGTCGTCTCGATCGAAAAATTTCCATACCAAGTTTCCCTGGAAACGCATAAAGGCTATGAAATCTGCGGCGGAAGTATAATAAGCAAAAAACACGTGCTCACAGCTGGCCATTGCGCGGAAGCCTTGTACAACGGATTTATCCGAGCAGGATCGAACACCCAGGAAAGCGGTGGCTACCTCTACAAAATCAGCAAAATTTTCCGCCACGAAAAGTTCGCCGAACGAGATAATCAAAGTGTAAATGACATTGCTATTTTGACGGTGGAACCTAACTTCGTTTTCGACAAAAAGCGACAGCCCATTAGGGTTTTTAGGGAGAAAAAGGATGTTCCGGCCGGGCGAATGAGCACGATTTCCGGTTATGGAAACTGGGATGAAAAGGGAGCTGGTAATACGTCGCTTATGGCGACCAGTGTTCCCATGGTGAGCAGGGCAGTTTGTAATTCCATCTACGAACGTCGTTTGGGTATGATGCCGATTTTGGAAGATCGCGTTTGCGCGGGATACAAAGGCGGCGGAAAAGATGCGTGCGAGGGCGATTCCGGTGGACCACTCGTGGTCGACGGTCGACAAGTGGGCATTTCTTCATATGGTCACGGGTGCGGACGACCTGGTATCCCTGGGGTTTACACAAGGGTTGCGTATTTTTACGAATGGATCGTGGAGAAAACTAGCTTGTAAAAACGGTTTAATTTCTGTTAATTCATTGCGATTTGTAGGTTATCCTTTGTTTTATTTATAGAAAATAAACAATTTTGTGACCAAATTATCCATTGTTTATTGTTGTTATTAGTATGCCATAAGCACTTTTCAGCAACTAATAGGTCTTTTTTATTCCTTCCATTCGATTTTTATTTATATAAATGTCATGAATATTTTATACGTAGTAAATAAATCATGGAGTTAAGTTGGTACGTCGTTGCGCGTGCGCGGTAGAAGGTGGGAGCGAAGGATGTGAGAGAGAATGAAGAATGGCGGTGTGCCGCGATATAGAGGAGTCGGTTGCTAGCAACGCAATCTAAAAGTACATTCAAAGTTTTAAGCCATCCAAGGTCATTATTCGTGTAATTAGAAAGGCAATGAGTGGCCAGACCAATATATTCAAGTATTTTTTTTATAACACTGCAAGTTGGCAGTTGAATTAATAAATAACCTCAACACACGAGGAGTGTAACCATTTATTTGGCCGTTCCCAGCTATCCTTAGCATAAAAGTATTAATTCGTCCGTTTTTCGCATTTATTAACAGTGGAAAACGAGTGGAAAATTAATTCATTAAATCTTAACAAAATGCTTCGGTCCGTTTTTCATTTGACGTGGAATGCTCTAGCGATTCCTACAAGTCATAGAACTTTGCTGAAATCGTAATGGCGGTTGAACACCCATGTTTTGCAAGATTTCGGAGATAAAAAAGTCGAAGGAATTTTCAGCGTGAAAAAAATTGCAGCAAGAAAGTTGTTCTTTATCGTTCAAGGAAGGTTTACAGAAATTTTTACGCCGAAGATTCGATCTGCAACGTTTTACACGAAAAACAATAATTATACTGAACTGGCTACACGTGGATGATGAAAGTAAATGTCTTGAATTAGCCGAGATAGAGTGAAGAATCAAAAAGTTTGTCTAAAAAGGAGATCAAGTACGGATTTCCACCGAGTCTCTGGACTTCGTCCTTGGCTTGTTTGTTTAAATTGAAGAGCACGCTTCTGGTATAGTCGAAGGATCCAAATTTTTCCAAAAGATTCACGCAGTATCTTTTCACCTCGACGTCTTCGGTTCTCTGCTTCAGAATATCTTGTCGTCCTCGAGTTAAGGGGTCTCTCGAAAACTTCTCATTGGAAAAGTAGCGAATCGAATAAAAAGGATACTGAAGACTTGGTTGTCTTCCGGATGATTCTTTATGGCATGGATGATGGGAAAGCTGAATTTCCCTTCTGACAAATCCTCGCAGTAGCTCTTACTTTCCGTGCACTGCAAAGCAAGATAAATGTGATGTCTACCTAGCACTCGTTTACTCGAGTAAAATGTCAGATGAAAGACATATATATATATGTATTAACCTCCCGCGAGCACAAATTGTAGTAATCGTCTTGGATTTGATAATAGAAGCCGAGGATGTCAACCAAGGGAGCAAAGTCTTTCTCGCACTCGGAGAACAGTTGCATGAGCCGCACGATCAAGTTGAAGAAACCTCCAGACTCTGCGGGAACCATTGGATCAATGGATTAGTTTATTCAACACATTGACATAGAATTTGAGCAAGAAAGTCATGCGTGAAGCAACGCGACTTATTCGATCTCGTTTTCATTCAAACTTACTCTGAATTGCCATTGTTTGGTACTCCGACTCGGAAGGGCAAATAAAATTGTCCCGCCAGTAAATTTCCATACCTTGACCTCTAAAAAGCTCCAATAACTGTTCCGTGTAAATTTGCGTTGCCTGTACATGAAACTTTCATACTGTAATAACTCTTGGCATTCTCATTACATGTTTTTGCATCAATCTTGCAATTAAAAATAAAGATTTTAATGATATAATAACTTGGTTGGCATATAATCTCACCCCTGCATGTTTAAGCGATAGAATTTTCTCGAGTGCGATAAATACTACATAATTCGCCGCATTTATAGTGCTGGCGATCCCATAAATGGAATGTGACACGGGAATCCCGCCTCTCAATATCGAGTTATCCTGAATGTCGTCCATTCTAAACATATTAAAACATGCATTTTGCTTATTTATTTCTTCACGCACACATTTTTTCGCCTCATTTTCAGAAAACAGGCTTGCTTGCGATCATTACAAGATAAGATATTATTATTAACCAGAAGTGCGTTTTTGCATTATTTATGATTTCAACGATCAACTTCTAGAATTAAACTCACAGCAGAGCCGAATAATAGAGCATATGGATTATATCTCCTACAATTTGAAGCTTTTCCTGAGGTATTTTAAGCCAATAATTGAAGGCGTGTACTATTTTTTCCTGCATTTGATTTTCAGAAACATGCTGGATGTACGCGAATGGTAGAAGCAGTTTCTGCAACAACATTTTCAACTTTAGCTCGCGCTTGATCATTCAATTCCAGTTTTGTCAGCTATGTCCATTCATACATATTGCTAATAATCTTATTTTTGAAAAATAACTAAAAAATACTCAATCAATGGATAACGCAAATGGCAAAATAGTAAGATTGAATTATGTTTTAAATGTATGGTACAACGACTGAAATGCATTTTACATGAATGAAGTGAGTAACTCACCTTATCTTGCTCCTTATCATCACTTTGTGAATAGGGGTTATTTTTTTCTACGTTTTCCGTATTTCCCGTATCCATTGCAAACTTATTTAACAGTACTTTACGTTACCCTACTCTTTTGGTACGAATACCACGAATTCGGTTTACAAGTACGCTTTTATTGAGAACAAATTCGTGAACGCGTGCACCAAAATTATGATCGAAGAAACAACGTTCTGTGCGTTGCGTCTAAAGTACTCGACAATCCAGATTAGAAAAAGCTGACTGTCTTCTGTCTTACATTACGAGGGTTTATATAGTAGCCCCAGAACGGCGAGGGGGAGCTAATCAGGAGGATTTACGAAGGGGAGGTGTGGGAGGAAATTCCGGACAAGCTAGCGGAGGGAATAAGAAGGAAGGCAGATGACAGAGTGGAGAAGGACTGGAGGGAGATAGAAA
>JABFQM010003362.1:0-11983 GCA_022816865.1 Zelostemma sp. ZL-2020
TAGTCTTAATTTACGGTTTTTATATTCAGAATCTCTGAAGACGACCTAAAAATAAGGTCGAAAGCTAAGGAATAAAGAAAAGATTTCTAAAAGTTAATTACGGCGGTTTCAATCTTTCGTTCGGAGGGATCGTTACCCAAGTGAAAAGAAAATTGTCAATTTGGGAAACCAACAATGTTTTTCCTGTTGAAAAAAATCGTATATGATGTTACGAACCGAGGGATCGGATCGGATGCGCCGGGACGTTTCAACTCCGTTCTTCACTTATTATCTCGTGATTATTATCAGCTACGAAAGGGTTTTTGATTTGCTAAAGACAAGGTTTTAAAATTCGCGCGGATACCAATAGCACGAAATTCCAGTGCCGAAATCATACATGAAAATCTCACCTGCGATTCCTTTATGGAAATGTTACAAATAATGAAAAAAAGAATCGACGTTTTGAAACTTGGAGTTAATGTTTTAACCGTTGGACTCGACCGATTTTTCTTATTGTTATTGTGCATCGAAAAATTTCTGAATCTTTCTAAGTTGGATACCTCGTATAAGCGTTTATCAGTCGGTTCGAATAAAGAAAATAATCACTTGACCTGTGTTACCTTCCGTGGAACAATCACATCTTCATAGAAAACACAATTTGAACAATCAATATGACTATTGATGATCGTTAAAGATAAATCTAGAACAGAAAAGTCGGAAAGTAAACCCTACAATTTAGATGAGTTCATCAGCGCATACCTCGTAATACTACTATTCCAGGTTATCGTGATACCGAAGTTCCAGGAAGTCAAACAAAATGAAATGAAACCTTCGAAAGATTAACCGAGCTGACACGATTTCAAATAAATGTAACATATATATTTTAAATGACATATTAAATGAAATATTTATTTTTTGGAAATTCGGCCATTTCCAAATGTTTTCCAGTGCACAATGCACCATTCTTCTTTTTGTTTAAAATATTTCGAGTTAATTGTAGGTCTCACAATTTTCTAATCTTATCAAAGTCCCAACGTCATTTGAGGCAATAAAAGCAATTCATATAAATAAAGAGCGCGTAGAAAAATTCGTTACAGTTTAAGATTTGACAGTAAAGATGCTTCTCAAATTCGTCGCTTTTTTGTGTGCCTTATCGCAAGCCATACCTTGCCATACCGCAGGTATTATAACGTACTTATTTCGCATTATTAGACATTTTTATATTTTAGATCGAAAGTACCTTTTATAAATTTTGTATTTTCAATTACTAAGTGCCATAATACGTGCTGTTTCGCAGAAATTGGATACAGTACACCGGACGTCTCGAGATTGATCGTTTTTAAGCATGCTTGTAAAGGACAATTTCCGTATCAAGCTGTACTTCAATTAATGCACGGGTCTAATACATCCGCTCTTGATGACAGACGTGTTTGCGGCGGGGCAATTTTATCTGAACGAGTGATAATCACATCAGCGCAGTGTGTGATACCCATCATAGATTACGGATTAGAAGATGACCTGGCGATCATCGTAGGTCGACAAATTATCGATACTTCTGAAGCTGACGAACAACTTGTGAGAGCTAAAAGCTTATCGTACAATCCGAAATTTGACCCGTAAGTTTATAAACCTTTTTATAGTGCGTTTCATTTACTACTGCGAGATCTTGCGTTTTCCTAATTGTTTATTGTGCGCGGTTAATGACTCTAGAGTTTAGGTATCATAAATCGTAATTAAATTGTTCAGAAACTATTTGATTTCCCGAAAATAGGTGTCGTTAACCTCAATGTGATTAATTGTAACTAATGTCTAAACCACATTATAATAGCGTCATTATGAGTTAATTACGCTCTGTCGAAATACTGTCAATGACAATTTTTACAGATCAATGACTGGATCACCGAACGATATCGGCTTTGTGGTACTTAGTACTTCTCTGGTCTTCACCGATACCGTTTCGCCAATACTCTTGCCAAAACCCGATAGCAGTTCATTCAGAAAATCTATTCTCGCTGGTTGGGGCTTGATACAAGAAGGACCGAACAAAGGACAGAGAAATTTACAGTACTCAAACGTTAATGTTTTTCCCCCTACTTCTTGTAGGAACAAGTACAGAAGAGCCTTGGGCACAGATTTAAATGAGCAATTTACCGATAGTGTTATGTGTGCTGGATCTTTGCTTGGAGGTTTTCTGAATTGCAAGGTAGACATCGTTGAACTGTTTTTATTGTTCATTTCGTTTTATCGGGTGAAAATTTGTCTGAAAGTTGTGTCTTTTATTTTCTTATTAGTCCAGACCAGGAGACCCTTTGGTGGTGCTGAACGAAGACGGAGAATACGAACTTACTGGTGTTATGTCGTGGGGAACAATACCTTGTAATTGGAAAGGTCTGCCTTCGATTTATACCAATGTTGTTGGACATCTTGACTACATAAATGACTACGTTCAATCGTGGAATATCTCGACTACGTAGAAGACTTCGTTCGGTTGCGGGATGTTTTGATGAAAAAACAGAATGTCGTTAGTGAGCTTTTGCAATCCGAATGACTCCCCAACTAATAAAACTCTGATACACGGTGTATTTTTATATCATTTCGGACAACTTAAATGATGTTTTAAGTGTAGGAAATTTCATTCGACTTTATATCACATGTTTATTGAAATAAACCAACGGAAAGTATTGAAAACTGCGGCATTATTTTGCATTCAAGTGTATAATTTGCAACCCTAAATTGAAATGCTTCAATTCTGCTTTTGGATGATAAAGAATCCGGATAAAAAACAAGAAAAAGCTCTGTTTCTAAACTTCGATTAGAAACTGCAGCTGTTGAAAATCGATTCATTTCTGCGCGTCTTAAACTCATGGAAAATAAAGCTCTCGTTTAAATATCGAACAAAGAATCTATCTCATCATCAGCGTCACAATCTTATAAAAATAAATTACAGTAGTAAATGAATGAAGTGAATTGTATATACATAAAAACATATGGCAGAGTCGTAAACGTCGCGCACATATGTTTCGTCACAACGAAAAGTGAGAGTCGAGATCGAGAATGAAGGAAAGTCCTCGCAATCAGCCTTGGACGGAAATTAAACTAGAAACTCCGACGCTCTTTGTCGCCTGACCCCTTTGGAACGGCGTCGTAATGATGTTCCGAAAATCCGGAGTCGGCTCGACCACGTCCTCTTGGACCGAGTACCCTCGTCTTCCTTGCGCCATTTGTATCCCGTATGGCGACGCAGCTCCTCCTACAAATCAAGCAAAAATCACAATCAACCTCCTAAACGATTCCCCGAAACCTCACCAGTCAACGCTCCGAATTGTCCTCTGCTTGATGGTCTGGCGTTGCCGAATCCCGCAATTTTCGGCCACGACTTCGTGAACTCCTCCATCTGCTTGTTGTACTCGTCCATAAACACGCTGTCGCTGACAACGAAGCCACCGTTTCCTGGACTCGACAACTGAGCAGAATCGTCTGATTCATCTTTGTAATGCAGCTCGCTACTTTTTACATTGGAAGTTTTGATTCCGCTGTGGTCGATGGAGCGTAGGTATTTGGGTTTGATGACTTCTTCCGGGTTGTCGGGGTAGAACGGATCTGGCAGTGAGTACTTCTCTGGCTTTTGATAATCTGCTGGTCCGGTCGCCGAAGGGACGTAACTTGGTTCGTGTCTACTTTCCTGATTCCTGTTCATTGAATGTTCACGCGGATATTAGCATGCAGAATATTCAAAGCAGACGTGATTCTGCTCGTTTATATTAGGTTCTTGAGATTATAGCAGAGTGTTACTAGGTGGTACCAGTTGATATTACATGATAACAGTACGATACCAATTGACACCAACGTAGAAATCAAACATATAAGGTCGACATCATGAATTCAGTCAAATCAGAAACATTTAACAAAGCTATTGTAAAAAAAGGATGAATAAAAAGACCCAAAGTGTACCAAAACCAAACTCTCACATTCTCGGACGCTGCGCGACAAAATATTCCCAAGATAAAGAACATGCATTTGAATTTCTTTTTCATTTACCTGTAATCATCCTGCACCCTCGTGAAATCTCCCTTAATTTTATCATACGGAATGTATCCCCTGCCAAAAGAAATGCCATGACTAATTCCCTTGCCGTGTGGGATCATCACGTGGTCCACGCCCTCGTGACCTTGATCAAAGTCGTCCCCTCCGTGAGGCAGCTTGCTCTTATCGTAATTCGGTTTGGCTTTCCCGTAGTATATCTGACCTTGTGGCTCGTAAGGCCGATATTTTCCATGGAGCGGACGTTTCCCATAAGGAGAACGATGCTGAATCGTAACTCGAGGCGTTGGACTTCTTCTTATCTGATTCGGTACCAGCAAAACCACCTTTTTCCTGCGCCAAATTCACTTTCAATTTAAGATCCAAACATCGAAGTCAAAGTTCCGGTACTTACGAATTTATCAGCAAGGGACCGCAAATTATTAGCAGCAATATGCAGGCGGTCTGTAAAAAAAAATTATACATTTTTTTTTAATAACTATAAAAGAATATTGTGCAATTCGTGTGTGATTTGATTTAATGAGAAAATCATTATTTAAATTTGAACTTCGTGAACTTCGTTACCTTTCGAGTTAAATTTCGCATTGTCAATTTAACTCCTTTCTAACATTTTCTGAACAATTTACACTTTTATAGACGTCATGATTTCGGAGAAATGTGTCAACTCACAAAGCACTGCATAATGCCGACGAATGATGGAGCCGTGTCAACGTGAGAATGGCGAGGAGAAATCGGCGTTATATCCTTCGAAAGTGTACGAGCGAGAGCAACAGGACCGTTAAAGGCGCGAGATCTATTGGAGGATCATGGGGCTTAGATCTTCTCTTATATATGCCCCGCTAAAAAGAGCCTCCCTCCTTGCTCGTCGTTACTCCTGACTCGATTTCCACCGCTGACCATCGAAATAGAAATGCCGAGCTGACCTAGTGTCGTTGACTCGTCTAACGTGTAATTATCTATCTTTATGTGGTTTGCATTATCAATCATAAGAGCGAAACCGTATTCACTTTCGAGGCCTGTCAGTGCCGAGTCAAGTGCAAGGCTGGAAAAAATAACCGGTGAAACCGACTGGGAGCGAGCGTTTTTTCTCTCGGCGCCAAATAAATTAATTTCTGGCGTTTATTGGTATTCGAGATGATGGGAAATGCATTTTTACGATTTTCCTTTCATTTTATTTAATGTATTTCGAAATCTATTCCTCGCCTTTTCACCAACGATCATCGCTTAATTTCACACTTGGGACGTCACGCTCCACATAATCGGAGCAATTTTCTCACTTGTTCGCTTTGAAACAACGCCTCGTTAATGATTGCAATAAAATAAGAAGCTCGAGCAATAATGTGAGTGATGAATCTATAATTTCGCGGTATTACGCGATTTCAAAATTTCACGAAAACGAGCGAAGAAAGCAAAGTCGCGATTTCTTGATTGCATTTTTCGTCGCCGCTGAAAGTGGACGCGATAAATAGAAAGCACTCGCGCAATGACATATTTTTTAAAAACCGCGTTGAAATCCGTGTTTTCCTCGCGATCGTATTTTGAGCAGGGAGAAACTGCGAATCGAGGCCGAGCATTGCGAATTGACTTTAGTCAAAATTATGAAGACTGAAATGGAGTTAGCTCGGGGGATCTCTCGTTGGCCGAAGACGCGGTTCGCTCGTGCGTGTCTAATTTCACCGAGAAATTCCCGGCTCATCGTCGGGACCGTGATATTGCATGTACGCGGAAAGTGAATGCTGCGATTTATTCATTTCACATCGCGGGAGAAAAATGACGGGCACGCGATTCTCCCAACTGGTTTCAGAAAGAACAACTTCTCGGAATTCACGTTTTCTCGGCATTATCACGCACCATGTCGAATTAAGTGTGATAATCTAGACATCTGATTAACAGCGCGGATTATTGCGACAGTTTTGCCACGGTGATAAACACGCTGGAAAATTTCACGCTCGAGATTTATTGAATCAAGATAATTTCTTAATTAATAGATGGTTTTTAAATGTTCAAGATCAAAGTTTCCGAGCATTGCATTTATTTCGCAATCTTTCGAATTCGTAATTCGATGTATTTTCGAATGTCAATGTTTAATATTTTTCTGTTTCCGAAGATAAAGAACGATGATTTATGAACATTTGCATGTTTCAAGTATGAGTATTAATTTAAAATGGTAGCTGCTATGGAAACTATAATTTTTTTTATTATACTCTTTAGTAAACGTTTTGTTTAATTCGAAATTAAAGAGGATCCTAACTGCATTTATTTTGTGCTTACCCTCGTCCAGATTTCTCTTCGTGTACCTCATGTACCTCAATACAACTTTATGACTAAAAATAAAACTTCCATCGCGTGTGAAATAAGAAAAACACAATGTATAATAAGAGTGTGATTCTGGTCATTCTGTGTAAAGAGATAGCGGATTTGTCTACTCATTTTATTGCTAAAACACTTATTTTCCAACAGATATTGATATATTTTAGTATTAAAATTGTTTATAACTTGCAGCGATTTTTTATACTTTTCAGATACTTCTTTGCAACTTTTTTCGTATTTAAATGGTTCCTAATTTCAACTTTCTTTCATTATTTTGCCTAATTGGACAATTATTGGTATTAAATAAGGAATCTTTATTCTCCTGAATTGAAGCAAGAAATAGTACTTTCCCGATTAAAAACTCCAAGTTAATGAATATATGTTTGAACTGTTATTATTTCTGCAATATCAATTATTTGTCTTTCATGTTTGGATTCATTTTATTATCTCATTATTCTAAAGGAGAAACAATTTCTTGGAACGAATGTCAATTTATACTACGACTCTCATTTTCATTGATTGGAAAATTAACAAAGTGATCGTTTCTGCATGATAAATTCGACGTTTTTACTTGGGTAACAATGACCCCGTGTACTCTCATTAAACTTTCAGGTAATTGTGATTATATTATTCAAAAAATGCGAAACCCGAATTATTGTAATTTGCAGTACATTTTCACTTACGAATTTTTAGAACGTTTCTGTCATCATTTTGTTCCAACCGAAAAATTTCAATCCTCAATTGAATTAAGAACAGTTATCAATAATGCAAGGTGTGAAATTATGTAAATATTTGTTTTTCATCAAGAAAATAAGACTAATAAAAATTTTCAAAAACACTTAAAAAAAGCTACAAAATGCATTCAAATCCCAAATTCAAAAAAATGAAGTGAACTCGTTCTTCCAGAAAACCCCAGAGAAAAAATGTAAAAAAATGTAAAGAAGAATTCGTATATAATCTAATTAAATATATTTTACCGAGCGCATCGATCGATGCGCGGCAAACCGAATTATTCCCCGAAAGATGCTTAACTCTCATAAAGCTTTCTATAGGACCCCGGAAAATCGGCGGACTGCGCATCGCGGAGAAATACACGGCCAAGATCGTGATCTTGAAAGTTAAGCAGTCGAATAAGAAAGCGAGAAGGAAGTGACGCTCTTATCAAGCGACGACCCATAGTTGAATCGCGACTTAAAAACTGCACGAACGTTTCTTGTCTCGGATGAGCAACCTCTTGCGGTCAAGATCGTCAAGATACAACATACCTTTCATACTTTGTATGTAATATCGTACCGTTTTAATCACATATATATATAACGGAGGTAAATCCGCTTCGGCACATCGTAACCGAGAGCCGCGTTGGTTGCAGCGCGATTTCCAAATCGCATATCATTCGCAAATCATTGCAGGATGGCCCTTGGTGTCGCTGTAAGTTTCGCGTCGTGTTCCAAAATAAGTGCGAATTTGGGAAGTGAAAAGTGCTGGGAAAATGAGTGTTCGAAATTTAATATTTCTCCCGTTAAACGTTTAATCATTTTTGCAGTTCAAGATCCTCGTCGTCGCGTTGATTCTTCAACTTGTCAACGCTGGAAAGTAAGTCTTTTTTTTTCGGTAGAACTTTCACGGAAATCAGTGTTGAACAGGAAAAGTTATTTCAAGATTTTAATGGTATCTGCTGAAATTTATCTCATTTTTCCTGCGAACAAATTACCGAATTGTGGCACTAGTTTTCAATTTTTTTTAGACCCGATCGTCGTCACGTGACTATCCACATCCCGTACAAAGTGAAACATATTGTCCACACGCACACGGTCTTGAAGCACATTGAAAAAGAGCACCCGGAAGAAAATTACGAAGTCCTGGGATACAGCTATGGGAAACCGGAAGAGGGACATAGTCATGGCGCAGAAGCGTCGAATTTAGGCGAAGGGGCATATGGAGTCGAGCTCGGACACGATTTGGGGGGCGCAGAACAAGATTACACTGGCGCAGGACATAATTTCGAAGCCGGAGGCGACGTTCAAAATCACGACTGGAGCTCAAAGTACCCTTTAACTGCCGAGGGTGCTGGTTTTGGGGAAGAAAACGAGGGTTACAATTATAATTATTACGCCGGTTGACTGAGACAAAGCTATTCCAGTATTTATTGTACCACAAGTTTGCGAGTGAAAGTGTCGCGTTGTAAATAAAAAGGGTTACAAAATTATTTCAGTTATTTCCGGTTTTTTGGAAGAACTAATTGGCTCCATTTTTTGGAAGGAAATTGGAAGGAAAATCACGATTGTTCATTTTATTCTGTTCAGAACAAACATAGGTAAACAAATGTTTGTTTCTTTCCGGGACTAATTTCAAACGAGTCAAGAATATTCATGTTCAGTGTTCAGATCTAGTTTCCACTAGAAAAATTCGTTGAAAAATTAGTCGTTGTCCTTCTCCCGGGAAGCCACGAAACTTGATCCTTTAACGATCGAAAGAAAACGGCAAAGTGTTAAAATCCAAGTACAAAACTATAAAAATGCATAAATCGAAATTCGCAATTTTCCATCGACCTTAAAGGTTTCAAAACTCATGGAATTTCATGGTGCAACTTTATCTAGGAACCATTTAAAAAATGTAGTATTTCCTGTTGGCCCTGTTGCTTCCAACTCGGTCCTTGTAACCGATGACCTTGTCGTAGCGATTGTGACCTCGATTGGAATGATGATCCTGTTCTTCGTGGTGGTACCCGTGTTCCTCCTCATCCGCCTCATCCTGATTATCGCCGTAGAAATTTTCTTGCTCGTTTGTAAGCGAATGACCCGCGGTTTTCGAACCGCCGCGATACGAGTCTTCCATGAACGTTTCTATGCTGTTGTGAGACATTTCTAACGGGTAATCTTCGCTCTGTTCTTCGTAAACTGGCTTTTCCGCTTCAAATTCGTGGAAAACTCCCCTAACCGCTTCCGGGTCGTGAAAAACTCCCCTGATCGCTTCTGGATCGTGGAAAACTTCCCTTTCCGCTTCCGAATTGGGCTGTCGAATTGAATTGTATTCTCAATTGTCTTTTTGGCGATTGAATAAATTTATTTTCGAGAATTATTACGTGATCAATTTTCAAAAACATTTTGTAGAATATAAATCGGTATGAAAATGTTCTCACGCGATGGTTTGGCAGGTTTTTGTGGTTTTTGAAGCGGTGGTGTCCTCCGTCTTGGCCGTAATTGTTCCATGAACTCCAATCTTCGAAGTGGCTCTCTTTGTGGTAGTTCATATCCTCTTCCGAGGCCGGTTTCTGCGGTTGTTTATCCGGCTGGTGAACAAAGACGATCCTCGTATGAAAGTGCTGCTTGATTACTTCCGGCACGTGTATTTTTAAGTGAACACTAAACAACGGATGAAAATAGAATAATTGATTTATTCATTGACGTAGGGGAGAGTGGGGAGTTGTGAGACAAGTTAATATCTGCCATATTAGAACATTTTCAAAACTGCGAAGGATTGTAATTGTTTTTCATGACATTATCCCACTTTTTAATTAGCACTTGTCGCGTCCACACTCATTTTAAGCGTCTTTCTAGATTGTTGGTTCACATTTGTTTTGAAACGTTTTTTCGATCACTTTTTTAAGTTGATTGCAAATGTAAATATATTTAAAATCATTATTGGTGGATTACATTTCGACACACGAAAGGAATTTTCCATGATCATTCGATTTGTGTATAATCTTTTATAATTTTGATAATGTAGTTTTACATTTTTCAACCCGAGTTTGCATCTTTGGTGCGTATTCCGCATTATTTATGCATAATTTGAATGTTTCATGCAATTTTGTAATGATTTCAGTCGTTTTCATGATTTTTTGTGTTGAAGTGTGCCAATTTACAGGACTTCGATTTTTCAACAAATTGTTTCTTGAAATTATCTCAATTTTCATTTTTTACAACTTCAATAAAGAATAATCATCAAAATGTATCATTTACTTCAATTTTGAGTCGTGTCTCACAACTCCCCACCTTTTTTGAAAATTCACAAAAAGATAAATTTTTACGAGCATGATAAAACTGTTCAACCGTTATGAATTTTAACAAACTGCTCGAGCCAAAAATTGTGTTTTTATGTTTACTAAAGATTCTACTTTGCAGATTTTCAAAATATGGATTTTATGGTAGTTATGTCTCTCCCCTACAAATTTACTCACTGATCGGGCTCAAACGTAGTGGGCAGGATTTCTTGAAGTTGAGCCAGAAGAACGATGAACACTATTTTCTAAAAAAGAGTGTACTTAACGATTATTTCGGTACTAAAATCGCCGTTTCAAGGATTTACCATTTTAATGAGATTCTCTTAGATCCTGATTCGATGGAGTTTCGGGAACGATTGTAAGGACGGAGAAATTTCTTAGCTTATATCGCGCCTTTTTGTCACAGCTACGTTTAATTACTTTCTTGCTAATCGTTAATCGCAATGAAATGGCTCAATAAGCTCAAGATCATCACCATCGCTTTCGCTGAGACTGATTGACGTTAGATGCGCTTTTCGGTTATTTGTCAGCTTCTAACACGTATTCAAAGTTTTTGTGAAAGGACCATAAAAGTTTGTTTTACGATTAATCATTACTTTTTTGTTCCCCTTTCATCGCTTTGATTAATTTTATCGTTCCGTTTTATGCTTAAATCACATTTTTTCGTTCGGAAATGTACTGGTGTCTCGCAATTTTATTTCCAGAACGATCGAATCATCCGTTAAACGATGAAAATTATATTTTTATGCTCGTCCCGAAGAATGACAATAAAATATTCTTCGCACTTCAAGACTCGTAAAATCATCCAATGAAGAGTCGTTTATTTACTGCAATTTTCTCAGTTTCTCTTATCTAATTTGAAACAGTTGTGATTAAATTTTCGCAATTTACTCGAAGTAATAATGAATTGAAAAAAATCTTTTCGTTGTTAATGTACGAAAATTCGATGCAACAAAAACACCTTTTTTCTCGTGGAAAGAAAAGGTTAAAGGAAAATTCGGGACGATGCAGAGTGTTGAAAAATGTTTATTTATTACAATTGCATTACAAACGTTTAAAAATACACAACATAAATATAATTTCACTTCCCTCGGAAAGTGTCGTAAGATCAATAAATCGCGTCGATCAATAAATCGGTTCTCGATCTGTAAAATTTTGGCTTTCAGCTTCTGTACATCGTTTACATGATTCTCTGGGTGGGCTTTTCTTTGTATAAACTTCGGTTTCAAGCGTCTTCATCATTTCCTGTAGCGGTCGAAATCTTCCTTGGAGTCGTGCTCGTAATAAGACTGCTTCTTGTGATGATGACGAGGAATTAATTTAAACACCGTATGAGTGTGTTTGTGGTTCTTGACACGGTAGGGAACGTGGATCACCACTTTCTTCCTGCCATACAAAAGCAAAAACATTTCGAATTAGAAAAAAGGAAACCATGATTCTCGGAAAAAATCCAACTTTTCATTTCTCATTATAATCAATAATGTCCTGCATTTTAATTGATTCTTGTACCAATAAATGGTTCATTATTAAATCAAGAACAGTGATTTTTCGAAAAGTTTGGATCCCTCGTAATATTTCAAGGCCGCCATTTTGTCACGAGAAAAAAATAGATCGCGGAAAGCGAACTTTCACTTACGATTCGGTTTGTTGTCT
>JABFQM010003363.1:0-11982 GCA_022816865.1 Zelostemma sp. ZL-2020
AAAAAAAGTTCTCCCTCAAAAAACGGCCGAAAAATCAGTTTCTGGGCGGTACCCGGCAAAATAGCGGCTTTAATGACCATCACGGATTCGAATAAACACATCGGGATACTATTTGTACGCACCGTACGAGTCGCAAACCGAATTATTAGGAGATTTGGACGAAAAAAAAATCTCTCCCAAAAAACTGCCATAAAATCAGTTTCTGGCCGGTACCCGGCAAAATAGCGGCTTTAATGACCATTACGGATTTGAATAAACACATCGGGATACTATTTGTACGCACCGTACGAGTCACGGGGACAATATTATTAGAGAAATTGGAGTAAATTAATCCAAAAAATTAGTTTTTCACAACGCAGGCTTGATAAACGTACTTTTCTGCCCTGCAAGAAGCTACAAAATACGCATTTTTCGACTTTGTTGCGATAAATATCGTTCGCAACACGTGAGGAACGTCGATTCTGATGAATGTGATTGTAACACTCGCCTTTGGCTCGTGCTACAAACCTCACGTTCGCCAAAATCGACTTTTTCTCCCTAGTTGCGAAATATACTATTTTACGCGTTTTTCACGCGTCTATTATCAGAGAAATGAAATTCGGAGTCTTACTTATTCGTTTTTTATTGTTACGAAAATACGTTATCGCGCGTATTATAGTTCATTGTCGACCTCAAATGGAAACCATATACGTTTTTTCCGAAGTCGCGATTTTTGCGTTATCTCATGTAGAATTATGTCGTTAATTTGCCGATAAATTGTGGTACTCGCTCTCTGATTGCTAAATCGAAAATATGGGGCTGCGAAATAAAAATATCGATTGTATTTTTAATATGCATTTCCGGTTCTTTATTTTTTCTGGAAAATTTCTGAAAGCGATTTTCAATGTGACTCTATCGAGTTTATTCGAGTCACGTGTAAGATCTGACGAGACCTACATATCGTCAGTCGCTGCATTTTCTACCCTGCTCACATTAGCAGTTTTTTATTTCCAAGTGCAACCTCAAATAAACGAAAGTCGTTCGAAAATTACGTTAGATTGTACCGAACAATTAGTTGATATCAGTAAGACTTTCATTTTGAAAATTTAATTTCAAAAATGCACTGTAATTGGTAATTGACAGTCTATTGATTTTCAATGCAAACAGTACTTTCAAACGTTGATTTTTATTGTTTCCTCATACCACATCATTCACCGATTACAATTTTGTCAATTAAAAGTAACTCGAGAGAAAATTTTTCATTACCCATCATTTTCGACTTCCTTGCCATTTTGCTTTTTCCGCGTAACATTGAACATCACGTCTCAATTTACATAATTGCAATTCCGGTAACAATTGAAAGCATACAAAATCAAACATTCGCGATAAACGTAAAAACAATAAAATAAATCGTACGCCAAATTCGTTCGTAAAAACAGCACTTTATTTGAGAAATGCTCGTCTTTAAAAATAAAGTGCACAAACCAAAGTGTCAAAATATCAAAAGTACCCTCGATACTTTCTACTGACAAACAGGCACTCGCAGCAAAAATTTTCAAAGCAATCCTTCCATTTCTTGCATGAACTGCATATAAGCGTCGTCTTTAGTCTTAGGTTGCGCCGGTTTCAAAGTCATCGCTTCCGGAATTCTCTCCTGAATCTTAGGAATGCTGGGTCGTTTCCTATCGTCTCGCTTGACCCTCAACGAAGTCGGCAAAAAGCGCGTCACGTCCGCTGCCAAATTCCGTATCTGAGGCTTCGCCTCGATGGTCGTGGAACTCTTTCCATCCTTATCTTTCCTGTTGATAAGCTGCGGCGCAGCCGTCAATACATTCGGCGTTTTCGGTTGAGATCCTGATTGATTTTGCATTTGCGCGTTGCCTAGATTCGTCACATTTCCCATATTTTGCATCTGCATCTGAGGCGGCGGCATTCGAGGAATACTCGGAGGACCCGGTCGAAGAAGTCTCGGCATCCCCGAAGGTGGACCTGTTACGACATTTAACATTAACAAACTATAACAAAAACGACGAGACAAACTGGCTGTTTTTAACAATTGTATACCCGGAGGTAATCGGAGTCCGATACGTGGCGGGGGAGGTGGAGGCATTCGCAGATGCACCGGAGGTGGAGGCGGTCGGTAAAGAAGGGGCGGGGGCGGCATCCCCATGGGCGGCATCACGGACTGTTGTTGATTCGAGCCCATAATGCGAGAGTCCGTAGACCCCGGAGGTTCGACATCGTCATCTTTGCCTTTCCCGCCCATTTTTCCACTTTCCGATTCAGCTTCCAAGGATGAAAGCCTGGCATTCAGATCTTGTGCTCTTTCGGTTTCCCTCTTTTTGTGAACGACTTCCATGTCTCGCATAAACTGGTCGATATCTTGACCCGCCATCAACAACATTTTCTGCTGCAGCGTCGTTGGTTTCACCTTCGACAAATCCGTCTCTTTTTCCTTATCTTTGGACTTGTCCTCGTTCTTATCATCCGCGAAACGTATCGTTCTGGATTTCTGGCCCGATTCCTTTGACTGGAAATTAACGAGGGAATGGTTAATTCGAGATGTTGAGCTTGACATTTTGGATGGGAAATTGAAACCTTATCGATGGAGTCTTCGTCGTCGCTGGAAAGATCCGGGGGTGGGAACGGTGGAACGCCTGGGGGCTCTTTGTTCGGGGCCAGTCTCATCTCAGTGTTTCCATAGGCACTGGTTTTCTTCAGAATACTGGATGGTACCGGGATGTTCATCAGTGGATGCTGCTGGGGTAAATAGTGCGGAAGATGCGAGTACATGTGGACCAGCGGTTGCGGCATGTCAGGCAATGGAATCTGGGACGTTAATCCTGGAACGAGTGGAATAAGAACATTGTTTTCCACGTGTGAAAAGAGAGGAAAAACGGCGAGTGTGCACCTGCAAAAGATCTTGTCTCGGTGCCGGCCGAAGGTAAAGGAATTTCATCGACTTGCACTTGCTGCGCGTGTCTCACTGCTTCGAAATAAGACACTAATTCTATCCTCCTGCGCTCGTATTGGATTAATTGTTCTTTCAGTTCGCTCCACTTTTCTTGATCATCTTTTGCCTGCGGAATAAGTTACTATTATTCAATTTGGTTTAGAATTATGAAACGTCGAGTGATAAAATGCAAGTACTTTCGGGATCGAGCGTCGCTACTTACATAGAAAATAGTACGTTTTTGGAACTTGCATACTTACATACATTTTTAAAACTCGGTCTAGAGTCTCCTTCAATTTTTTTCTCTTATCTTTTAAAACTTTCTCATTTAGCGGCGGCGGTTGCATTACATTGTACTCTAAAACAAAATAATTATGAATGAATCTTGAATTGGTTTTTGGTGCAGAGAAAATCGATTTTACACGTTATTATGACAATCTTTATGCTAATATTTGGCAATCGAAGGAAATGTTCACCCATTTGATCGATTTTTTCCATCTCCTCGATGATTTGAGACGGATCTTTGCCCTTTAAAACTGCAGCTCGTACTAATTGCCTTTGTTTCTTATTTTTCTTCAATTCCTTTTTTCGCGCTTCCTTTCCTAAAAAAGTCATGAAATTTCGATAAACTCGTGATTAGCGAGCGACGAAAACTCGTTTATCGTGAGTGTTTAACGTCGTCCTGACAATTTGACGGTTCGAAATGAAAACTTACGCGCTTGATCCGTTGGATTCATGTATTTGCCACTTTTGGTGGTATTTATCGAACGCCGACCCATTTTTGCTGTATTTTGAATGCGGTTTTATCTTCATAAAATCGATCCTTACAATTTTTTAATTATCTTTCGTCACTTCGTACGGTGAAGAAAATTCAGATTATATTAGGTTATGTTGGTTTGACCGTGGTCGTGTAATGAAAACCAGGCTTGAAGTAGCGCAAAAATCCGCCAGCAGATGGCTTCGGCGCCGCAGTTTACGATGAAGTTTGTGTTCGTGCGTGTTGT
This sequence comes from Zelostemma sp. ZL-2020, assembly GCA_022816865.1. Classification (NCBI taxonomy): domain Eukaryota; kingdom Metazoa; phylum Arthropoda; class Insecta; order Hymenoptera; family Platygastridae; genus Zelostemma; species Zelostemma sp. ZL-2020. Next base: position 3,937 of record JABFQM010003363.1, read on the forward strand.
GTTATATTTTAATTGATTTTAATGACGAACAATGATCACAACACTAACGATGTCGAACAGCGAAAGCAATAAAGCCCAGGACATCTGTATGTAAAGACATTTTGATAAACAAAAACCTCCCTCGAGTATCAATATTCACGTAAGGAAACGTTCAATACATCGAAACAAATATCCACATTTTTTCCGATTTTATTGTATATCCTTTTTTTAGATACAAATAAACCATGTTTCCGAAGTTGCCACCCTCCGCAGTGAGGGACAACTACAACGACGACGAGGAAGACGAGGAAGACGAACTCAGCGACGTCGACGACGAAGTTTTCATCCGGGATGGAAAAAGTGGCATTTTAAAAATCGAGGATGACTGCGCCGATAAACGACCTCTCATGCCTCCCCGGAGGAAAGCTAAAAGCGACTACCGCATGGACGCTCAAGCCATGCCCTACAGGGTCCTTTTCGCGCCCTTTTGTTACGGCGCATTGGCCATTTTCATCGTCCTGAGTTTAATCGTCCTCGGCATCTTCACCATGAACATTCTGTTTCCCATGCCCTTGAGTATACTAAGAAAATGGGCACCGCTGAGAACTCGCCAAACCATTTTCGAGCAAAATTTCAGCAAGAGCGAAGACATCGTGGCCTGCACGTCCCTCGCGTACGACGTCGTCTGGAAAAAAACCTTGCCGAAATTCGCGGCTGAAGCACCGCTCAGAAGTAGCGACGTAAACGGCGATAACGTAGAAGACATAATTGTCGGTTTTAGTATAGGTACATGCGCGTTAATAAGCACGATTACCTGTTTTACTTTGGTTTTTAATGACTTTTGTTGCTGTCTTCCAGATTTTTTTCTCCCCAAAACTTGAACCTTTTTTTCCCATCACGGGTAGTCGAGGTAATTATTTTTCGTTTCGTTATTCACCACCTTATTATTCTTTTTCAACATTACATTCGTACATGGACTCATGGTTTCGTTTTTTTCAGGACTCGAAATGTTTGATTCGGCGCCGGAGTTCGTATGCACTATGTACTTCGGGGGTCAAACGCCGTGTCTCGGAGGCGTCGTCGCCCTGGACGGCGAAACCGGCGAGACCATCTGGACCCATTGGACCGCCCACGCGGTATTCTCCGTAGACTGTGGACTAGATTTGACAAATGACCTGGTGAAAGACTGCGTAATTTCGGGACGTGGCGGTATTTTACATGCCATAAACGGCCACGACGGTTCGATACTCTGGGAAACGCCGCTGACGATTCTGGAGCAAGAAAAAGGATCGACCGACGTCTACGACGCCAAGTACATCGCCGACGTCGACGGCGACCAAGTGGGCGACGTCGTGGCGTCGCATATCCTTGAAGCGGGCGAGGCACGAAACAGCAGAATAATTCTAATTTCCGGAAAATCCGGTTCGATCATCAGCAGCGTCGACCTGCCGGACACGGAGCAGCTCTTTGTCGCGCCGCAAACGCTCGTCCAGCCTGACGGCGAAAACATTTTCGTCCTCTCGACCAACAGTCAACAAAAGAGCGGCGGTCTTTACATCGTTTCCCAAGCAAACATCCTCCGCGGGGAAATGGTGAAAATGCATTCCCATTCATCCTCATAATTCCGAGTAACTTTGTCATATTTTCTTTTAGAAACTGCGGAAATTGCATCACGGTCCTGGCAAGGGCGTCTCGCTGCCCCCGATTTTAGCAGACGTCACGTCCGACGGCACCGAGGACATCATCGCAGCCATGTTCAGCTCGAGCGTCGTCGCCTTCGACGGCATCACTTTTCACCAGCTCTGGAATTACACGGTCCCGGACGCGGAAATTATTAGCATCCCTATACCCGGGTATTACAACGACGACGACGTCCCGGATTTCATGGTCAGGCATCAAATCGGCCCTGGTTTCCCGGTCTACTATTACACCCTGGCGACAATCCTCGATGGGAAAACCGGGAAACCGTTGCTGGAGCATCCGATCGAAGACACGATGGGCGGACAAATGTCCGGTTTATCCTTGAGCGTTGAAGGCTTCGGCAACGACTGGTTTTTATACTGGTCCGCGGATTGTTTACACCACGAAGGTGCTCGGGCCAAGTATCAATTTGTCGAGCCCGTCGAAGGCCAAAACGCCAAAACTAAAAGTCGCGCGGATCTTTGTAAACTGCGCTTTAATTCCACCCTGACCACGAAACTGTACGCCATGAGTCAGCACGTCGGACCCCCGGGTATCTCGCTTTACGATTCCCGGAGCTGGAGGGACGTGGAATTGGCAAATTTCGTGGATCCGCGTCAAGAGGCGGAACAATTCATCGCTCGATCCGCTCAGCAGATGCACCAGGTGGAGAACAAGAAGCAGCACTTTTATCCCCAGGGTAGGGAACCTGCGGATTACGAGCTGGGGGATGATTTAGATTTAGGACGAAAGATGGCGGATGATGTTCTCGGAGTCGATGATAAATGGCAGAATGCTCGAGAAGCTGATAAGATTTATGATGCTTTATACGAAGAAGACGATGCTGGAGGAACCTGGTCAAACGAGGCTCGTGCCCAACGCAGCGGTTCCATGAAACACCTCGATTACTCGAATATGGACTACACCAATGGCCAGAAAGTTTCGAACGAGACGGAGCTTGATCACTTCGAGGAACTGGACGAGAGCGACTTCGTTGATCCGGAGGTTGATCTAGATTTGGAGGTGAAGAAACGAGAGGTCTATAAAACCTATGAAGACTACAATGCGACGATGGCTGAACGAGAGGACGCGAAAATCGAGAAAATCTTCAAGCGCGAATCGATGAAGAACCTCAAGGGAGGGAAACGCTCCCGGAGGAATTCGGATTTAGCGGATGGCGTGCAGAGGCAACCACCCACGGGGATTTTACTGCCTTCTCGCGGAGCGCGTTCCGTGGATCTTGCTTTTTCGACTTATTGGTTGCCTTCTTCTCAGGTGCCGTTCGTTTTGCTTCAGCAGGATTTGGACTGCATCCGGGACATGAAAGCCGAGCTCGTGAATGCACCGAGGCGTAACGAGCGACTTATAATGAAGGAATGTTTGGCGAATCGGGGGATTGATTTCAAGGTTTATCAGGAAGCTTTGGATAAGGAGAACACGAAAATCGCGTTGGGACAAATGACGGTTTACAGGATGAGCATCAGGTGCGTTTGTCCGGAGGATACGCTTCTTGGACAGTCCTGCAAGAACGTTTCGGCGAGGCAAAGTTGGCCGGGGCATCTCGGCGCTTCTGGGAATGGATTTTTCAGGCCGCTCGGGACATCTTAGTTTTTTTGTTGTTGCTTTTCGAACATGCGTTTTTTACTGTAAAACTACTGCGTGTGATTGTAGAATTTTAGGTACTGTCTCTCCTACTACTTTTAACGCGTTGTAGAACTTTCATATGAATATTGCTGGATGGGAAATTTGCAACTTTCTTCGCGCATTAATAATGAGATTAAATACGTCGACGTGTGGTTATGTGAGTGCGGAAATTTAGGGTTTATTTTACGATGATGAAAGATTATTATTGATCTGTTTTTGGAACGTTTTATCTGGTTTCTTTGTACCGTTATTATGTAAGGTTTGAAATGTTTGGTCGATCCTTCGTTGTCGTGTGAAATAAAATTATCGTCGACTTTACCGAGTACGTTTTATTCCACTTCAGTATAGAATTTGATCGTTATTTCGATTCATTTGTTTTTGTTTTTGAACTTTTTTTTTATTCGCAGTTTACCAAATCCTGCGATGTCGCGACAAGGACCTGATTTTGATGTCCCGGTTAAACGGGAGTACCAGAAATATTATCAAGCTCCGCTTTTTGGAAGGAACATCGAATGACAAATACCAATTATGAAGATCCCGGAAGCTTTGGAAGATTTTATCTTCGAAAAAACGTGTCTGAAAGAGCGGCGCGGTTTTCGGCGTGAAACCGAAAGGAAAATTCGGGGGAAAAAAGGAACTGGAAGTCAAACGGATTTTCGGGAGAGCGAAAGTCAGACGGAACCGTGGGAAGCGCCCCACAAAATTACCGGTAATTGTGTCCCGATTTTGGGCCATCTAAGATCGAAAATTGAGGTTACCGCAAATAGGAACACGCGAGATTTTCCGACCCAATTATGGACACCCGCGATATTTTTTCGCTACTTATTTTTAATTCGATTTGCGTGCATCTAAAACATTTAATTTGAATTTCAGGAGATGACTCGGAGATTTTTAAATTGAAACATCTGACGTGGGGCAATGGATTGCCGGCCGGGACGCACGAGATTGAAATGACGAAAAGACTGTGGAAAAGAAAAGAGTGGGAAGCCATGATTCCTCCCATGGATTCGAAAATTAACAGCAAAATTGGCGCCGCTATTATCAACGCTCTGAAAGCCGAAGATTGGGTTTTCCGAGAAAAGGTTACCCGAGAGTACCGAAAATTTGACACGATCGTTAATATATCATAATTGTTTTTGACACAGGAAATAGAGTACGTGCTGAAACTGCGCATGGAATTGTACAAGAACATGACGGAGAAAAAGGAGGAAGAACAAAGGAAAAAACGGAAGTACCGTTTGGGCAAGCACGACAAATTTTTGCGCGAACGTTGCGATCAGGAACTCGACAAAGTCCGGCAAAAATTCAACCGCGAGTTCCGCAAACTGGAACGCAGGAATTGCAAAATCCAGGACAACCGAAATTTGATTACCACGCTGCCGAATCGCGTATCGTCCATGTACTTTGAAGACCCCGAAAAGTCGCGAAATCGGAGGAAAACTTTGTCAAAAGATGACTTTTTTCAAGGTAGAAATGAACCCCTTTTTCGAGAAGAAAATTGGTAAAATTGGTTTTTCAGTTGTGGAACGCGTGGAAAGCGAATCGATGGATAATTTGCCGGCTATGGAAAAGTTGCTGTTATCAAAGCACGTTATCAAACCCAAAGAGGAAGACTTGTGTGTTCGAGAAACCAGGTGGAACGAGGACAAATTGAGAGAGTTGTACGAAGAGTTGAAAGCGCTGAGAATTAGATCTAGGAGTGTTTCGAAACCCAAAACTGCCCCGATTACATCACCCTTTGAACTCGAAACTCAGAAACCTCCAGTCGAGAACAAAGCGAGTTTATGAACCAAAATTAGTTCAATTTTAAACGTAATTAACGCTGTTTTTGTAATTTAGTGGGCCGAAGAGCGCGAAAAATGCAGAAACTTGATGAAAGAATTACACTCGATACAATCGAACCCTTACATGACGCAAGAAGATGACTTGAACGATGCCCTGGAAGACACGGAAATCACGGGAATGCTGGATTTTCTCAACAAAGTCTGTACAATCGAAATCGCGTGAAATTTCGTTGAGAAAAATGATTGTTCGATTTTCAAGGAGCTGGTAAGATTCGAAGACGAAAAAAAGGCACGCGCGTTCCTCGCCGAAAAATCGAGGCAGCGAAAGGAAGATGAACTGGCCGAGACGTTCCGGCAAATTCAGAAAATCCGAGACGATTCGGTGAAAAAGTTCGTGACAGATTTGACGAGAGAAAGTGTCGAGTTCGTGTCGGACAAGGAAGCCAAAGAATACCTTTTTTCTCTCTTCGAAACAATAAACGACGAAGTTGTAAGTAGGATTTACCATGACGTTCAAATTTCCTTACACGCTGTAATTCTGCACATGAATTTTCAGCAATGAAGAAATACAAAATTGGATTTCGATGCGGCGATGTCGCAAGCACGATTCTCCATAATTTTGTCAGTCTTTTATTTATATAATTTCGGAATCGATCATTTATGACATATATTTACAATGAATGAAAACTCCAAGAACCCAAGAAAATATTTGAAGCTTATAATACTCGTGTGAATTCAAAGTTTGTCATGTCGTGTATGGTTTTGATAACCGAATATAAATGTGAAGATAATGTGTTTTTCAAGATCTCATCTTCGACTGGAAATCCAGGTAACAAATACAAAAATAACGGCGGCAAAAGAAAAGAAATATAATTCAACAACCCGTGGTTTCTTCCCCAGAGTTCGCCCCCAGGAGAGTCGACATGAAATTCTTAAATTTAACATCCTTGGCATCGTTAGAGGCCTGCCGCTCGATGATCAGCTTGCGCTTCTTTGCTTGAAGATTTTGCAGCTTCGACAAGTCCACGTGGTCCATGTGCTTTCTTTTATGATCAATATTGTCCGTTTCTTCGTGAGCTCGGCTGACTTTTGCCGTGAGGTCGCCCACTTTTTGTTCCCACTCCTCCAAGTGCTTCTTCATGTCCGCGATCTGAAGTTCCTGGCTCTGTACCTTCCTCTCCTGCTCCAGGGCCTTTTTATTTTGCACTCGAATCTGGATACTCTGCTTCTTCATCCGCTGCTTCATCTTATTCATCTGACTTTTCAACATCACGCTCGAAAGCTTGTTTTTCCGCGTACGACTGTAAATTTTCTTAAATATTTGATTAAGTTTGTCCGTGGTGAAGCAGTGGGGGAGCGCGTTCGCGATGTTGCTGCTAGAAGAGTGAGATATGGTGAAGTTGGTGCTGGAGATGTCGAACTTGCTGACCATCGACGTGCAAATGCTCTGCTTTAAATCGGGCATGATTTTCTCATCGAAATGTTCCATCGCCATGCTGCTCAGGTCGCGCAATTCCTGGAGAATCTCGTGCGCTCTTGGCGGAGTTTTCATGGCGCTGATCACACGCAGCAGCCGGAATATTTCGTCGATCACCTATCGCAAACAAAAAGATTACATTTTTCTATCCTTCTTTTCGGCTCGGGAATCCTACTTTTCCGGGGATGAAGCAGCAAAGATTGAGATCGATGTACTTGGTGAACGTCATCGACAGCATGGATATCCTGGTTTCTATGGCTGCCAATATGTCATTGTGACGTGACAAGGGGTGACACCGTCTCTCCGATTCTCTCCGCGGAAGTTGACTTTTCACGTTTCTCGTGCATTGAGAATGATATTTCTCCACGGCGTTAAATCCTCGATTTAATAAAGTCCTGCCGAGTCTGTCGAATCGCTTGCAAATCTGCGAAACGTGGAATGTTACATTCGATCGGACAAAAAAATGCATCGCTTTCGTAAAATAATAATAGATCGAGAGATCTTTGGCTTTCTTACGATTCTGTTTCGAGAAATTTCGTCGAACGAAAGGTTAGAGAGAACGATTTCTAGGACGATATCGGGGAGCTCGATCAGCTGCATCTTGGCGTTCAATTTTTTGTTTAATTCCTTGGTGAAATGTCGCGAAACGTCGCGAAATTGAGTGTTGACAGCGTCGTTTTGATCTCAGTACAGAACACATTCGCACAAAGAATCAGTGACTCAGATCATGCACAGAGAAAAAGACCCGAGATTTCGATTGTTCGATACATCAATCGAAAATAATCGATGCTTTGAGTGAAGTCGTAGAGTTATCGAGGTTAATCGAAATACATCGAAATGTATCGAAACTCATCGGAATGTGTCGTGGGTTTCAAATTTTACCAATGCGCTTCGCGCTTCATATTTCCCCTGGTAGAACACAACGTATATTATCCGTATAATATAGAGATTTATACCCAATTACACGGGTAAATAAACACATAATATGCGCCATGATTCTACCTGAAGCACTTCTTTCCCCACCACCCAAGGGGTAAAGTGATAGTGCACTTTTTTTAACGTGGTTTCCCCGGTAGGCATAGTCCACGATACTTTTAGGATTATCGCTGATAACGATAATCTAAAAAGTATAAAAAACGCGATATTTTTGGAAATGGATTAAAGAGAATCACATTTCGAAAAACATGGCGCTTCACTAAACGGAAAATAAATACATTTTACGGATTAGTACATACATTTCGCATAACCTAACATAAAAATCTTCAGATCTGAAGATTGCTGCTTACTTCATATAATATAACATATTTCATGGGGGGTACAGGGGGTGGGGGGGGGGGGCACGGGTCACAAGCAAACTTCGAAGTTTACTTAAGATTGGTTAATGACAATAAATATAAAAATACATTTAAAAAATACATTTTATACATTTTTGGGAAAAATACATTTTATACATTTTTGGGAAAAATACATTTTATACGTTTT
>JABFQM010003364.1:0-11980 GCA_022816865.1 Zelostemma sp. ZL-2020
CGTGGTGCACGCCGTTTATCCCCACTTCTTGCCTACTAGGGGGCCTCGATCCGCGCGCATATCGTGTTGTGCTTTCCGAGCCCTCAATTACTGAACGAATTAGGGGTTATTTGTTAATGCAGATGTTTAAATCAATGGAAACATGAATGCTGATGGTGAATTTAACATGTTACTCTGTATGTGTCACGTCCGGATTTGCATAGCCACGTAACATAAATTGTTTAAAATAAATCAGAAATTGTTAAAAACTAAATTCTCCGATATCTGACACGTACAACCTTATCTAAATTTTTATGACCAGGAAATTAAAATTGTCCAATGCTGCATACAGTGGAGGTACATTTTTATTATTCATTATTTGAATAGTAAATACTATTTTTGAATTCCGTTAAATAAATTTTGTATGTGCCAATAGAAAAAGTTAATTCGCAATATTAATTTACATAGAAAATTATAATTTAAATTTTTCGTTATTTAGAAGTTGCGTAATTTTGATTTCGTCCAAATCCAATACCGAATATACGGAATTTCACCAATATATGAAATAGGATGAGGTAATAGTGTAGAAACATGAATATAAAATGCGTGAGCGTTGATAATTCCGACATAAAAAAGATACGGTTTTTAGTTGCCAGGTCAATTCGCGTGAAACACGAAGAAAGTGTTACTCCATGCCTCAAATATGCCCCCGAAATACGGATTCATATTTCCTGTTTAAAATCGAACTGATACCAAAAAAGTACCTAGCAGCGGCGCTCGGTATTTCCGAAGAATAAATTCATAGTTCATAAAGAACCTGTTTTTTTCTTCATTTTTCTATCGACATAGTTTTTACTATGCTGAAAAATTCTCAACATTGTTGAGCATTACTTGTTTCTACATTAAATATTATATTAATTTGAGTTCTGCAGTAAAAAACCATTTTTACTACCTTTGAGTTCAAATTTTCAATCTTTTACCAGGTTCATCTCTTTCGCTATTAAAAAAATGTTCATTTGAGGTAAACAGAATCTGCTTGCCTGACACAGATTTTGAGTTTGATTTGAACTATCCATGTAGATTTTTGCAATTTCAACGGAGGGGTATTTGTTATTTTATAACTATTACAAAACTGTATTTTAAAACAAAGTTGAATAATAGAGAAGAAAGATTCTGCGAAAACCTTTTTTAACCTTTTTTTAACCTCTTGACGAAATAATACTCAGATAGAATAAACTTGATGCGCACAAGTGATAATAAATTCTCACGATGATGATAGACGAAAAATAATGAAAAAAACAAAACGTAATCGTACTAAAATTCTGTACTCGAAAGTATCCTAAAAAGCCGCTTTGAATATGCGATTTCTTATTCTGGATACATACAAATTAGAAACTCTGAAAACTTCGTGAAATAATTCTCGCATTAACGCAACTCTATCTTTACATGAGAATCGCGGCGAAAGCGCATAAAAACCTCTGTTTATGCAATTTTTTTTACCGTCCCACACTCAGCTTCGTCGAAACTATCTAATACGTGCATGGTCTTAAAAATTGATATTTCATCTTGCTATTTGGGTTATCAGGTCTTCCCGGAAGAGATATCAGTCACCAGAGAAAGCAAGATTGAAAATCATCATATCGTAAGATATTACAAGATATTAAAATGCAAGATATGAAGTTGCAAAAATAGCGTTGTATTCTCATAGATCGGAATGAGTTTTTCACTCCAAATAAGTAAGAAATCACACTTTAAAAGTGACTTATTCACTCTCCCAAAAAAGTACAATTTTTCACTTTTTCCTAAAACTTACATTTCACTCTAAACAATTTAGAGAGTAACAAGCAATTGTTAGTAATTTACATCCTAAAGTACGATATCATATTGGAGCTGGTAACGCGCACTCGCGTTTAATTACGAGAAGTGTTCTATAAAAATGTCAAACATAAAAGTGGCAGAATTTCGAAGCATCATTTCTCAAAACCATAACTGTAGATTATTCGTACACAAGTTGCTCGTAATTCTCATTTTACAATTTTTAATCACAGAAATATTAAACTATGATATAAGATTATTATAAGCTCGGTTCCAGACGATGATGATCGCTGCGATTTGAGATAGGTATGAAACTCATGATCTCGTGAGTTCATGATGTTAAAAGGCTCGAGATGCGGCATACGTCGCGTGGCATGTAATGAATATCGCAATTTTCACGATCTCGTTTTCTCAATTCAGTTCACTCTAAATCTTTTGGAATGGAATTTCACTCCAAAAATGATAGAATTTGAATGACTCTGATTGGAGAATGGACGGAACATGGAAGAAATTGAAATAGTTTCTTTCTATTTTTCTAAACAACACGGGAAAAGTTGTTTTTACTCATGATCATGTGTGCTCCTATACGAACTTTTGAACATTTATAGCCATGTTTTATCGTACATGGTCGAATACAACGAATGCGAATTCCTAGTTCATATAGAAGAAATATGTAAGAGGTAAGTACGCTTGTTTAGAATTACGGATTATGGATTGGCAGTTCAGGGTTTGGAAAATCCAGAAGTCTAACTATCGATAAATTGTAAAGAATCCAAGTGTCAATAATTTCACGTTTATTAATTAACAAGACTGTTATGTACGGAAACCGGGAATAATTTTTGGACTAGGAAGTAGTTGTTGGAATATTTGACAATTTTTGTGGACTCCTCTTTCGATTAATGTTCGTAACTTCCATGAAATCAAAGTATATTCATTTAAGTATAAATAAATAGAATACGTGAGATCTAATTAAAAAACAATAAAAATTGATAGCTTGCAAGAAACACATCGCGTCATAGGCTTTAAATAAGTTTTTTTATTCGCGATTGATTTTTTAAGTAAAAACTGAGAAACAAGTTTGGTTTTCTGAGAAATTCGTCGACTAATTAATAATTAATCATGCGGAGACCGAAATGTTATACTTCAGATTTGTAGATACATGTTTTAATACAGACTAATAAAACTTTCGCATCTTTGAGAATTCCAGATAATAATACAAACATTTAATCGAATTCCCGTATCAATTGAAGTTTCAAAGTCAAGTCATGTTGCAAAAGTCAAAGGTGAACGAATTAGTTTTCCAACAGAATTTCTGACTGCAAACGAACAATAACGAACATAAATTCTAATTAGAATATACATCGCAGTGTAATTCGATGTTCGTACTCATAATAAAAATATCATTCGTCAAAATGTTAGTGTTATCGGAAAAAAAAACGAAATGGTTTTATAAATAGGCAAGTCACACGATGTATAAAAAAAACTTACAGTTATCCCTGCTGCCACTGAAGAGCATATCGTGTCTGTTGAACCGGGGCCTGGAGTCGAAGTGTGTATCATTTGAATGAAGAGCGTTTTTGATGTTTTCCATACCGTTGACGACGTCGGTAGTCACAGATCCTAGTTGCAGTTTTATTATAGGACAATTGTATTGCGTTGCCAGCTCATCGAACACTTTGAATGTCACTTCATATTTATTCATGAGAGCGAGAGATCCGATGATGGGCCAGGGTCTGAGGCCAGGAGGATCCGGTAGAACAAGCTCCTCCACTCGATTAGAAATTTTTCGCAATTTTGTCTTGCTTAGTATTTCTTGGATGATAATCAAGATAAAGGTTGCAATCACTAGAATACTCGTTGCGCTCGAAGCAATATTGAGCAGGATCGTCATTGTTAATTCACTCTTTCACTGCGGATCCCAACTTTCTCTGTCAAAATCGCTGATGGGAGAGGCGAACAAGTAGCAATGAGATGAGAACGTCTATTGTTGGAGGGGCCCATGGTTCCACTGATAATTTACAAGAAAAAAAAGTATAGTGTGACGTAACACTGAACTAATGAATTTTCGGCTTGTATTTTATTTTATGCGTCAGAAATGTAATGTTACTGTAACGATAACAGAATTATTAATTTACGGGAAAGTGTTTTGGAAAGTTGCTGTGCATTCATTTTATCTTGATGTAATTTAAATTTTGTTTACAAATAATTTTCGAATTAATTCCATGTTTCCAAGATAATAAATCGTAACACAATAACAACTTTTTTTAATTGAAAGTTTGTTTACAAAACTTAACATTAGGATACCTTGCTAGAACACCTTCATAAAATTTGATAAAAATCGATGTACGGCTGTTGCATCAGCAACTTTTCGTAGAATTCTTGTTAATTACTGGTTTCATGATGAGAAAATTATCATTAAATCGAAGAAAAATTTCCTATTTCATTTTTAGGTGCATCGAAGTTATAATTTGATGAAAATTACTAGAAATTGTTCCATGTTTTTGTGAATAATAATAGTCGCAACAGAGAAAATACAATTCTAATGACTCTTCATACCCAAAGCATTTATCGAACGATAAAGCATATCTCAAAAACGAATGTATTGATCAGAGTGAAATTACCACAAATAAGTTGCTCAGGGTCTTCGACTATTCTTTTTTTTTTGGAAATTCGACTTCGACGCATTGCATCGAAGTCTAAATGTCGTTAATATCACTTTACGTGAGTAAGGAAGATTGTGATAAAATACAATCGAATTGATTGTCTTAAAAAGGAAACAGGACGGGGAAAATGTGAAAATGGCACCCTGAAAAAACGACATTGCAAGTTTCTATGGATTTATATATATTTTAGGCTGACATTGCGATTCAGGATTTCAAGCACCAGGTACTTTGACAGGATTCTCCAAGATACGCTTTGGAGTTTTCTTATCTCAGGCACTGCGAGCCGAGGAACACGTCTAATTTCTACAGTACATCTTGGTTTTATCGCACTATCTTCAAATCGATTTGGCAATATACTGATTATTCAGGTATATTAATTTCGGCAGTCATACATTCATTCACGTGGAATTCGTTTTATACATGCAGCAATCATAATCCGTCATTCACACTGCAAAAAATTACGAGTAAAATTTACGGGGAATATACATTTTATCGGGGCACCACAGTAGTCGGGAAACAAAGAATTTTTCTGAGTATTCTCACTAAAAAATACATTGCTTCTTGATTAATGACAAGGACGACTCATTTATCGGTCCGCCCTCCTCCCTCGAACAGTATAGTTCAGTGAAAACTTAACTCAAGCACGAAGAAAACAATATTGCAAGGAGGAAAATGTACATAGCACGTGGCCGCGATGCAAATCATAACATAAAATAATCTGTAAATCAAACTTCGAGATTCGAAAAATGATAGTCTCACTAAAATAATTATATCTAGTAGATTGGTACATAAATATCTTTATACACATAACACGATGTCTTTTATTATTGCGATATTCATATTTAAATAATTGATGATATCGTTTTTTCAGTCAATCATTTGAAAAATGCAAACGCTTTAGTCATTTTTGGTCATTTAGGAATTTCGTACAACATTATATTTTTCTAAAAATACGTGCGTATTATAAATGTTTCGATAAACCTTAAAAAAAAATTAGTCTAGTAATTGCACTTAGCTCTGTTTCACTCCGATAATTCGATCAAAAGTTGGAGAGACCATGTGTTTTCGCCACTAGTGAATTCTCATGTCTTATCGCTCTTCAAATCGAAGCCTGAAGGAATTTTCCCGAGTCGCTAAATGGCCGATCGGTATCGTTATTTTTTCCCCTTCCACGGCGTGAATTGTGAAATTTTTTAGTATAGTAGTTAATATTACAAAAGTGATTGACTTGACCAATTTGTAACCCATGCAAGATCTTCGTCCCCCGCCAAACGGAATGAAATAATCTGGTTTGAATAATCTGTTGTCTTTGATGAATCTCTCTGGCATAAATTCGTTTGGTCGATCCCACATTTTTTCGGACATGGCCAAATCGTAATTGTTAAGGAAGATAAGGGTGTCTTTTTTCACTCGATAACCTGAAATTACATTAGGAAATGAGTTTAAGCACAATCATTACTGTTAGTAATTATTGATAGAAAATGCATTAATTGAAAATTAGTCAATTAAATTAATACTTTATTCCTGTCATTTTCGAAGAAGATTAATCGTGCCTCTTTCTGAATAAATTGATACAAATATTTCGAATTCGTTACAGATAACTACTTCAAGATTTTACAAAATTATGTAATCAACTATTTTAATAAACTATTTAATTAGACTAGAATTCATTAAAAATTCTTGACATACCAGCAATGGATGTGTCCTGGTTAGCAACGTGGGGGACGATGAGACTGGCGATAAGCCGGACAGCTTCCAAAATGATAGCGTTAATGTAAGGCAATCTACTCCGGTGCTCCAGACCCACCGTACAGGTCGTAATCTTCGCTTGATCTATTTCCTGTTGCGCCGTTCTTTGAACGTCAAGTCTAGTCGCAAGAAACCCAAAGACTTTCATCATGAAATTTCCGATCGCCGAATGACCGCCGATCATGTCCTCCAAAGAGTAAAGGCTCGTGTCCCAGGATAGTTTCGGTTCAGCATTGGACTTTACGTGATGTATCAATGAATCTAAGTAATCCTTCTCGATCATTGAATCCGTCCACGAATTATATCTATCCTCGACAACGTTTTCAACGATAAATTTACGAACGTCCTTGCTCCATCTCACCAAGTTAGAAGATTGGCGAGCGTAGAAGGGCATTAACTTTGGCAGAAAGTCCACCGCGTAACCGATGTTGACCTCCCAGAAAATTTTATCGAAACTGCGGATAATCTTTTTGAGTTTCTCGTCACCCAGATCGAAGCGTTTCGAGGTGAAATAGTTTATCAAGATGATGCCGCACATATCCATAAGTACGGGCTTGACGTGGAATTTCTGCCCGTTGGTAGACGACAAGTAATCTAAGAAGATCTCCATCTCCTGGAAAATCATGCCGTTCAACTTGCTGTAGTTAGCTGAGAAGGTGCGTGGAAAAGCGTGAATGGTCAGCATTGCGCGCCTCTTCTTGTGGACTTCGGACCAGTTGCAAAACGCAAGTGCTGTAGGCAAAAAAAAAATAACTAATGAAGCAAAAAAAGGGTAAGCATGCGAAAAATGTAAAAGACTGAAATCTCAACGAGGCATCGCGTCGCGCTCTCGGGGTGCTTGACCTTTTTTTAAGAATTCTTTTGCGTTCAACGTTTCGAGGCATCGGAGGACACCCGACTTGCAACGCGGTGACGATGTTGCAAGGTCGCGGTCAGCACAACGAACGACTTGATGAAAAAATATGATAAGTGGGTGTGATATAATGACTTTGAATTTCTTGTAACCGGTTACGTGTGACTTGTATCATGTTCGATGGTTAATTCTACGCAACCGAAACCACGTTTAAGAAAGTCATTCGTATCAACAAAAACTGGATCAACTCCATTTTCACTTTCAAGATAACCGGGTGTTATTCGAAATAATGATGCTCCTAAGAGAAAGGAGAAGATAAAAATATCAATAATGCATCTAATCGTATCCCTAAACAACCAAAAATAATAAGCTGCTTTTGTTGGAAAGTTTACATCGAAATTATCAAATTTGCATCAAGCTGATTCAAGAAAAATTAGGCTTGTTTTCATCCCTGCAAAAATGATACTGTATTGCTCATGCATTTTTTTACAGCAACTTGCATGTTTTCGATGTTGATTGGGGCATTGATTTTTATACAAGGGTCCTGTTTGGGAAATATGTACACATGGAACACCATATTTTTTATAACAGTGTCCTTCTATGTGTGTACACGTCATCGTTTTTGTAGTGATTCGACTGCGGTTTTTTTATAAAAGTTTAAAAAATATTCCACGTTTTGAAAGCCTCAAAACGTGGAATGTTGATACAAATGATTAAGCGAGTACCGATACTGAAATGGCTGGAAAATCGATGTTGAAAACTCGTTAACTTTCATGATAAAACAAATAAAAATTCGTTTCGAAAAAAGAACAGACAAATGATAAGCTCAAAATGCGTGAGAAACATGAAAAAAGTCATGCATTATCCGCAAGATTAAACGCTTGAAGAAAGAATCTGTTTCTATATTTATTTAATTTTCCTGATTGTCCGCATCAAAAAAGTCAAGAACAAAAAGTTGGCAAGAGAAAAGTTCTTAACGCAAGATAAAAAATTACCCAAAAATATCAGTTTCTTGTGATGCTTTCAAGGTGTCTAAAGCAATTTAAAAAGAAAATAAATTATAACGACCATAAAAAATTACTGTTTTAGAAGAAACAATACTACGAAATGATCTTGACTTTTTTTTCTTGAAATGAACTTTTTTGTTTCGACTGTTTTTTTTCGACCCTAGGGTCGAAACTTGTAATGTTTCGGGTTGGAACTCGCTGTTTCGCCTCGATCTATAGGTACCGAAACTCAGAGTTCCGATCAACGTGCGATGAAAATAATTATACTATTCAGTTGAAATTAAATTCCAAGTATTTTGAAAAATTGTAACTGAATTTCACAATAAATATATGATAGTATTTCAAATAAATAATAAAAAATTGATGTAGAACTTTCGCAACCATGCTGAAAATCACGGTTTTTACACTTTTATCATAATAACTCAATTAAACGTCAGAAAAATTGGAATGTGTTGTGAAATGTTAACAATGTTTTTCGAAACGCATGCACAAAAAACGCCATTTTTTACACTCGCGGAGAATTTTGTCGATTTATGCGATTGCCACACTCGCTTCGCTCGTGCGGCAAATGTCATATTCGCCAACAATATATTTACCCACACTTGTTATATAATATACTATTTATCACTAGGACTAAAAAACTAAATTCAATTACGTTCTTTGAATCTTTGTGATGAAAAGCACCGTGTTGAACAGGCGCAAGGGGTGTTTTCGGCGAATGCAAGGATTGTCGACCAAGGCAAAGCCGAGGTTTGCAAGCATAATAATACGAGTCGAAAAACTTTCCTTGCTCAAGTTTTATAACTTTTATTATACGACTCGAATTGATATTGAAGGATTCAATCTAAGACTACCTCCACATAGGACACTTTTTCGCAACAAAATAAATTAACAGATTTCACGTCTTACGCACTGTATTTTCGTAACTTTACGTTCTCTCCGATATGTTCGGCAGTCGATTTTGATCATCTTGACATTGATATTGCAAATTCCCTTGTCTCATGGTTGAACACCATCAAAAAACAAAAATTAGCACTATTCTGATTTCAAATGATGCATGAAAAATGATTTTAAAAGTACATTATACGTACCACTTTTGCAATAAAAATGATAAGTACAATAGAGGAATAATTTGTTTGATAAAAAAACTTACAATTTTCCCTGCTGCCACCGAAGAGCACATCGTATCTGCTGAAAGCGGGTCTAGAATCGAAGTGGTGACCGTTTGAATATAAAACCGTCTTGATGTTTTCTAAACCATTGACGACGACAGAAGTCATGGATCCCAACTCCAGTTTTATTATGGGGCTATTGTATTGGGTAGCTAGCTCATTGAAAACTTTATACGGCACTTCATATTTGTCCATTATAGTAAGAGATCCGATGATGGGCCAAGGTTTGGGGCCAGGAGGATCCGGTAGAACAAGCTCCTCCACTTTATCAAAAATCCTTGGTGATTTTTTTTTACTTATGATTTTTTGAATCATAATGAGGATGAACGTCGCGATTATAAGTACGCCCGTTGTATATGGAACGATACTGAACAAGATCGCCATGCTAGTTCACTCTGTCACTGCGAATTTAAATTGTTTCTGTCAGAATCACCGAGTACTGATAAGACCAGAAGCGAGTGTTGAACGTCGACCGGTCTGGCTCGATCTGGAGGAATAGGATGTTGACCGGCTTATATAGCAACGTAATGTAGTCAGCATATTTCGTCGTTGCTCACCCTATACATATGGATTCAGGCAGGACGAGCGTATACCCCAAGAGACGAATTTCAAGAAACCAATGACGGCCGAGGCGCGGAAGTGGTAGTCAGGTAAGAAGGCTTATTGCTGGAAATAATAATACTGTATTGATGCATCTTTACTCGTGTACATTTGAGTTTTATGAGTATTAATCCAAACGTCTTCCAGCAAAGAGGTTTAGGAGCTTCAAAGTGAAAGTTATTAATAACAGGACTCACACCTAAACAATGAGTAACTTTTTAATTTTAAATTGAAAAAATATGTTGTTTGTGAGAAAATTTTTGAAAAGGGAGAAATTATTTGAAAAGCTGTCACCATAATTTCAAGATACCTTTCAGGTCTTTGAAAAATGTGTGATTCAAATCGATGCACGATCGACTGTGCGTAAGTACCTTTTCCTGCAAGCACTAAAGCATGCACTAAATATCTAACAACTATATAACCGATTTTTAATTTTATTCACACCCTTATACCTGGGAGATTTGGGCCCTTTTAAATCTCTTATCGCTTTTTCACCGGATTACACCGTAAATGCATATCAGAGATGATGTGGCAAGAGATAGAAAATAGGTCGCGTTGCTGATTACATATCAAAATAAATAATTTTTGTGCAAATAACATCCTTTTTAGTTAGGAAACATTTCTGTTCTATTCATAACAGAGAAAGCATCAATATAATTCAATTTTGTTGAAATTTTTAGTATGAACAACTTTATTGATGAAAAAAAATCTTTCCTGATCGTGTCACTTTCATTTGTTCAATAAAAACGGCGTAAGTTCAAGTTGACAAAAGTTCAATGTGTTTAACCTTTGGACAAAAAATTCAAAATCGATATTCTATACTCAAGTTTTTTAATGGGACATTGATAACATTTTTGGAAAAGTGTAGCAAATTGATTATATATTATACGGTCTTTGGTCGTAATCAATACAGTTCTCCATTTCTTTTCTCTGCACGCCGTGCTGATTTCCTCTCGGATTAACCCAGTAGTTCGTCGATGATAACATGTTTGAATACTCGTGTTACATGATCACGGCCTCTATATATATATATTGGTTTATTTACTCCCCACGCCTTCTCAGCTTCTGGGTGATCACGGCCTCTATTTTTTAAAAGCTTAGATATGAAGTTGAGGACCGAGACAGGATAATAATCAACAACGTCAAATTTGCCTCTGATTTTATGGATCGACGTAAATCTACTCATTTTTCGAATCGGCGAGAGTAAAGTTCATTTTCAAAGATTTACTAAACCACAGTCGCAAAGAACGAGAAACGAAGAATTGGCAGAGAAGAATACATCGATTCGGTAAATTGCCCGGTCTTGGACCAGCATTGAGTTTAATTTTCGAAATAGTCTGAAATACTAACTAAAGGTGCATGAGCTTAAGAATAATGGAATCAATTTCTTCTTCAAGTACAAAATAGCGGTTATGAGTTTGATCGACAATTGTGAAAACTGATATGAAATGTTTAGAAAATAGATAAGCTGAGTCTCGAAGATTTGACGCTTTTTCCGAACTTAAATTAAAGGAAATTATCTTTTTTTATGAAGCATAGTTACATTTTATTGAACATAGTTCCATAGTTGGAATGGATTGAAGACTTAACATCACTAATATACTCAATATACAATGAAGAAAACACACTCTTCAGTCAAAAAAATTCCTATCTTGACTCAAGCAACCGAAGTCCTTGAGACAAAGCAAAACCATCTACTAGAAATGTATTTATACTGCAATTGAAACAATAATTACATTGTTTCGAACTTTGATTTTTAATTAAGGATATTTTGTACCGAAATAATAAAAAGATATTACGTAATACTTACCAGTCATTATTTTTACGTCGCTGGGATCGAAACTCCAACAATTTGTTCATTTCTTGATTTATTCAATAATTTTTTTTATACAATTAATTTACAAATAAAGATCTCCGATAACTAATTCACAGATTTTAAATCCATTGAATCCCATTTAAATCTATTAAATTCCTTTTGGTCAACGTTTTTCAAATCGATTTAGTGTCCCCCAACAATACAGGGTGTCCCGAAATCACCGGAACAAAAAAAAATCCCAGATTCCATTTTGAATTTGAGATTGCAAAGTCTATTGCGATTTTTTTTAATTCGCAACCGTTTAAAAGTTATTAATGTTTTTATTT
>JABFQM010003365.1:0-11979 GCA_022816865.1 Zelostemma sp. ZL-2020
GTCGTCACTGGCGATGACGCGAATGTACCGAGAATAAAGAGACGCAAAAAACAAAACGTCGCATACATTACAGAGACAAATGTGAAAATAAGTTCAAAATAACCTACCTAATCATACTAATACTGGAAGACAATTGCATTGCAACTATTGCAAGATACTAATCAAACTAAGTACACGATGACAGTCGACATAATAAATAATAACACCTTTTCAATTCCAGGCCGATAATCATTTCGAACAAATACGATTTTTCGGGACGCATAAAAATGTTGGGATTAATGGGAAAAATGATCAAGCGTCGCGAAAGGTGACGTTAACAGCTCCCTTTTCATACGCGCGTTTCTTACATAAAATCGATATATTCCATTTGTAAAGCATTCTTACACAAGCAGAATATATAACTGAAAAACGAAATAAATGTAAGCGCGCTTAAACGCAGTTGTTACATAAGAATAAAAAATGAAGTAGGGAATGCAAGTCCCGAGATAAATCGCCCGGTGGTTGATTACGCGTAAAAAGAGAACAAAAGAAAAATGTGGCTCTAATGTTAATTCGTGGTTTTAAAGCAAGATCGAGAAAAAGAGAAACAGTTTAAGAGATTCTGCATAGGTTCGTTCGTGTTCATAATTTGCGATCGTGCTCGATCGATCGAAGCGCAACTCTTGCGGATTTGAAATGTAAATGCGGCGAGCATTATCTTCCAGGAAAAAAATGATTACACACGCCGCCGGGAGATCGTAGCGGGTATATAATGACGAAAGACATTATATAAAAGGAGAAGTATTGCCGGGCGAAGAGGGGCAGTCGGGGACGCGCTGGGACTCGGGAGGGGAATGCAGATGTAGGTGTGTAACAATCCTATCTGACCGTGTAAATCTCGCCTCGTAACGAAGCGGCAAATCGAAACTAAACGGTAGTCCATGAATGAGGAATCAAAAAATAACGTTACGAGACGAGGACGCGCGCTTCCGGCACATACGTCGACAGCTCGATCGGCGCGAGAAAAGAGGAAGAAGAAAACGAAGCCTCTTTCGATTCCATGTCCAAAATTTCGTTCGTTCCTTTTTCAAAAACTCGACGTTCGAAGTGACAATAGAAAGTCGTCGCGCGTAACGCGGATTAGCATTAGGATTATCTAAACGACGACAGCTCGTCGATGCGAAATCGCGCTTCGAAGTGTGCCGTTCCGGCACGAGAAAATTTATGCGCTTCACTTTCCTTGATTTTCACGTGTCCCGCAACGTGGTTCTCAGATTTACCCATTTTCCAACTTAGCTCCTCTTCAAATTCGGTTTGCAACCTCGAAATGCTTTCTACGAATGTCCAAAAAAAGCTGAAAATTCAATTACACGAGGATTGTAAAAATCGCATTAAGCGTGAAAAGCGCACAACGAGTCGTTCTCGCGAAATGGGAAATAAGCACGCGGAAGCTCGATATCGGTTGAGCATCTCCGGAGATGAAGTGCGGGGCAATGTAAACGCCGTGGTAAATGTCTCCGACTGCAGCGATGCGTGTACCCGTGGCGCGAGGCTCGTATGAATAAAATACGGTCCCAACCGAGTATTTTACCGAGTCGACTCGACTCGGTATATAACTATCTGTCGCATTTGCATCTGCATTACGAGCGTCCCCGACTTGCGTAATATTATAATCAGCTTCGAGAAAATAAATAACTGGCGTCTCGATATGGCTCTCCCCCCCCCCCCTCCCCCCACAGTTCTTCTGCTTCTTCTTCCTTCTCCACATCCTTGTTCCTTCGACGTCTTTCTCTCTTTCTCCTTCTATCTCGCTCAGGTAGATACATATCTTTCCGTTTCCTGTCGGCGATGAGGTAAATACACGTAGGTAGTTGCTTGTATTTCAACCTACTTACATGGATAGATTTGCTCAGTCCGCCAGTCGTCGCAACGGATTTCAAATAGCGCAACTAATCGCGCTGATAATCGAATAGAAATCAAACAAAAGAACGCTTTATACAGCTCTCGAGTTGTTTTCGTCCCGAAAGCGACTCAATTTTTACATCCTTTGAAACGGCCTTGTGTAATTAAAGATCGCTTCGAAAAAAAAAAAAGTATCGGGTTCGAATTCAATGAAACCGATCATGCGATGCAATTTTCGATGAATTTCTATATTTATATGTCTCGAAAATTGCGGTAGCGAAAATGCCCGTAATGTTTGACTTTGCGAATGTTAATGCTTTCTTACGAACGAAAGAATAATACGTTGCTCTCGAATTCAACACCGCGATACGGCGATATCGATATAAAAGTAGTTTCAATAATAACAGGCAGAGCTCGGCTTTGAGGTGAGGCTGAATTAATATGCTTGGAAACGTAGAAATTCGCATTTAAATAATTATATCTCATTCAAAATTGTACATTGCAAAGCTGCAACTACTTAAAATATGTTATTGCGAAATGCAGTGACGTAATGACAAAAACGTGTGCGGCATTATTTCTCGATGAAAACGAGGAAAAAGGAATAATCAATATCGAGAGAAAAAATAATCAGCATGAAAACAATAATAGAAATATAATTTACGTTATGATCATATTTCTCGCAACTGACAGTCATCTAATAATATCGTGAAATTGTAATGATTTTTTTCCATTTTATTCTCCTGATCGGATGGAACGTAACAAAAAGACGAATGGCGCAATTAAAATGAGGCGATAAGGCGAAATGAATATTTAAATCTATCGTCATTAATTCAGTCCTCTTCTGATCGTTTCAAATCTTGAGAAATAAAAAATGTAAAATAAATCCACGAATAAGGTTTTTGAATTATTCAGGCTCTTCGCTTTTCAATAGATTCTGACATTCTTTAATATAGCTTAAAATAACACCTTCAACTAAGATAAAAAATTGCATATTCCAATCAAAAGAATTATTTCAAGACAATCCAAATTCATTTAACTCCCAAAATCATGTTACAAATCAAGTACAAAAGGAAATCGATCCTCCGCAATTGTTCATTCGGTATCGATTACGCTCTCGTTTTAGAAGCTTGGGAACGGATTTTTTCTCCTTTGAAAGATGCAAATAGAATCGTCGGAGGAATAGCGCCATGATGAAATGACTGACATGTCGCGTGGTGAATCTGCAAGTACCGTTACTAAATCGCGGTGGAATTAATACAGCGAGTCGTAAGTAGACGATACGCGCGAGAAGCTCGGTGAGCACGAATGTATAAGCGACAAAACACGTATTACGAGTAACTGGAGTCCGCGTTGGAGATCAATACACATAATAGAGGGTATCTATAGCGAGCACAACTCGTGCTCATTTACTTAATTGTGTTCTATATACCGTTCAGTCGGGGGAACGGTGTACGTGCCCGCGGCGTTTGTGTGCGTAATATTCAGACGCGGTAGCCGAGGCTACGTGGGTTGGTACGTTGGCATGAATTTATGGGATGGGAGGGTGCGTTGTTCAACCCGTATCGATATAGGGCTGGATATCTAACGATTCGAAATGGAAGCATCTGAAAGGCACTCATCCTTCGCCGCTTTTTCCAAAATTCCGATGCGCCAACGAAACCCGGATTCTTTCTACGCCATAACGTTCTTCATTACTCTGAAAGTGCTCCATGTTTTCCAAAATTTTCTCCTCCATTTACATATTTCGCAGGTACTTTGGCAACTGCGAATAATGAATGGTGATTTTCGTTGTAACGCGGTTTTTTTTTGCAATTAAAAAAGCCGATGTAATCAGTTGTTCATTAATCAAAATCATTTTCCAAGAAATAAATGCCGATATTATGCACAAGATTCATCTCAACATTGGCACACAAAAAAAATCATTGTTTTGGGTTAACGTGGGTCGTGCTGCAAAAACTCCCCACCTCGTAATGAATTCGACGATTGTTTTTTGAATCGCTTCGAGTTACAAGGTTCGCATTTCCAACGTGCTGCAATGACGAGAGCATGGCCAGATATAGAATGACAAGAATCCGCGATGTAATGATTTCACAAGTCGTCACGCGACAAATAACAAAATGTCGACCGCAATTATGCAGTAATTAACTCGGAAACAGATCTGCGCGGTGTGCACAGGTGGTTGGGGATTTTTGAATTTAGTAGTTTGTATCACTATACATCGGCAGCTCGCGCATTTGCACGCGTTAGCTTGCCTGGATTATACATATGTGCGGTGACGGAAGAGAATTTAAACCAACCCCTTCATGGCACCCGGTTCCGCTTATCCGGTTGATATCGAGTCCGCAACTGTCACTGAATTGACATAATTACGCTATTTCAATAGAGAATTGCTCTCGAGCCTAAACAATTCTCGATCGACGAAAGAATTTCCCGATTCGTTCTACCTCCAATCGCATTTCAAATATCGACAACTCATCGTTGTAACTTTCAGATTAAACGGAAACTTCATCTACGTAGTTACCTGATTTCCCCAATAAAAAATAACTCAAAAGCCATCAGTAATCTAAATTTCCTTTTCAATCGACTCTTAATCAACGAATGAATACCCGAAATCAGTTTTCCGTATCTCCGAGTCCACGCGGAACGTTGCATCCAAATGAACAATCACGGCAAATCATTCCGAATATTTTATAACGGGCGTAAAATATCATTATCGATACGGTCGAGTGCAAAGAGTCACGGGTGATACTGCATTCATTGCCATGCGTGTGTTCCGTTGGAGAAGGAGCGTAGAAGCAACATCGAGATTGTCGATGGAGCGACGAGGACGGGGAAAAGGACACAAGTGTATTGCATGTCACGAGTGGCAGGATAGCTTTCGGTGCGCACGCACATACGCGCACGTTGATTTCTGAAGCTCGGGCATGTGATCAAAATTAAATTACGTTTCCTGTAACACGTTTAGCCGCGAATCGCATTGCGAGCGATCCGTATAATTCGAATAAAATGTACCAATAATTTCCTACGCCGGGATTCGCCCGGGGCCGAAATCTACGGCTTCTACCGAAGACAAAAACTCACGGAATAATGGAGATTGCTTTTTGACGACCCTGCTATTTTACATTTCTCTCTCATAATCGGAAGATGCGATTCCAGAACGAATACTTTGTAAAATAAAACGATCGACCTAGAAAAAAAAAAAGGAAAAAAAGACCCAACGATTCGTGTTCCCCTTGCTCGAGTTTGGTCCTTGACGCGCCGCTGAATGGACTTTCACGACTGATTTCCCAACCGATAAAATTGCACGCGATCCAATTGCGGTCGCGCGATACCCTTTCGATTGGAAAAGAACTTCCGCAATCGTAAACGAGTAAGAGACATTGTTTGCCGAGCGTTTCACTCGGTTAGATCTTGAAGGAGAAGGGGAGTTGCCTCCACTTCCGGCAGCTTCCCCCGTGATTGGTATAATGTCGTTGGTCAACAGGCGGAGAGGCCAGCTAGCGATAAGGGCTGCACTAAATCAATGCATGCGGCGGCGGTGGCGGTAGCTCTTGGGAACGCAGTGGCGTCGCCGGAACGAGCGCGCCTCGCGTCCTCCTCGCCGTCGTCGTCGTCATCGTCGTCATTGAAATCACCAATACCAGTTACAACGGTATCAGTATCGTGACGGTACCCACCACAATTCCGTGCCTATTCAAATTCCATTGCGACCACACCGACACAAGAACTTGAATTCTCTTCGCACGCGCGCGCGCGCGCGAACGTTAGCTCACCCACACGGCAAGGATTCCATCAGCCTGGGCACTGCCCTCGACCAGAGATATCGTTAACATGCTTTGCTAATCACAAACTCGATAATAATACCGTGATTGATAGAACGAAACTACCCTCTCATTCCCCCGGCACTCCGGCATCCTCCGTCGTCCGCATTGCCTTTTCTCCAAGTCGCTTGGCATTCTTTCATCTACTCGCCCAAAGTCGATTCTTGGACATCCCCGGGCATTCGACGCATATTGTCCGGGAATCCGATTACCGCGAAGCTCTGAACGGTTTTTTGCCAAAGGTAAATACGGCATCGCGAATGACTGGACTCTCTTCTTTGTGGCAGAGGACAAGTTTCAAATTTGAAGAGAAAGCGGATTTCAATCCGTGATTCTGATCGAGGTCCAACTGAAATTTCGATTCCAAATCCGCGGAAAACGAGAAGAAAACCTTTGCGAACGCGACACGCCCGGGCTCTTACGTGGCAATTCTCCTGTAAACGCGCCTCGCGCATTGTCATACCGAACTCGTAAATTCAGCCTCGTAACTCGATGAAGAGGAAGATCGAAAGATTGCGTCTCCGCATTAAGCGTGTATTGTTTCATTATTACCTTCCCACGTAAATAATAAAAGCCGAGGGCATCCGCGGACTTTGCCGAAGGAGCGAAGCTTTCGATGCGCGGAAAAGAAGGCTCGGAACGGAGATGCGGGGATTCATGAAAATAGCGGCGCGTAAAGAGGAAATGCGGCGTGACGTCGCGCGTTACGTTTGAGATCAAACTCGGGCCATCGAAACGTCGAGTGGAACACGCGTGTGTGAGAATCGCGTCGGCGAACGTGTGTACGTTTTACGGAGGAGAGAATGGGCCTTCTCCCTCGCCCCCTCATGCACACACGCATACTTTGGACGTGTATTCCAAGTGGGGCTAGCTATGCAGGCTATGATACCATTAGCATCAGTGATTAATGTATGCTGCGTCCCGCTCTACAGCAATGCGCAAGGTTCACGTATACCCGGTGATTGACTTGAGAGACCAGCTTCGAGAAGACTCGTACCGCGTTCGATCTGCGAGCAAATAATGGCGATATTGCATCGCGAAAATTGCATTCCAACGGCCTGGTACTCTCTTCTAATTAAAAACTGTTAGTCTTATTTTAACCTAAGGTAAACTCCTGATTTTTAATTAGAAACTCAAGATTTTACCTAACCAAGGTCTTTTGTTTGTATCCCAGAACGAAGTGTAGAAGGTGTGATGACAAGGTTAGAATTGAGTCCATTTCAGAAGCCAAGAATGTTATGTGAAACAGGTAGGTTTGAAAAGATCCAGAGATTTGCTTTGAAAGGTATAGAATAACGAACGAATCGAGGCATTACCGAGCTTATGTAACGTCGTCAAGACACTTCCTTGATCCAAGAAAACATATCCCGTCAGTAATATGTAAACGCGACTTTCACTATTTTTCTGCTTCCTAATTCTAATACTTGAGTAAATAATAGTTTGACATTCGGGAAATTGCACGCCTCCGTGTATTATTTGTTTAGACTAATTGCGAGTTGCGTAACATGAAAAAGGGAGTATAATAATGCATTAGTATAAAAATTATGCCGGCAAACCGATGATCTTCAACAATAGCGTTGTCATTAAAAGCACCTTTGTGTCATTGTTCTGTTATGTTAGTGGATTTGTTATTAATAATTAAAAAAGCGAAAGCGTGCAGTGCTCCAAGCCGAGTGCTCCGATCCATAAAAATGTCGGGACTTCTGAGTGACGGCCGGAAACTGGGAGATGGACAAGGCCAATTGTTTATATTACCCTGAGCAACAATGGAGGACAGTGACGTGTGCGTAACTGCACGTATACGCAATCGTAGATACAAATACGACTCGCACACGGTTAAAGCCAACGAACTCGCGTGTATACTCTTCCCAGGAATTCGACCATACCGGCTGATATGGTAATGTCGACGTTTTTTCATTCACGCTAGCTTGCTCTTTCAGGCTGCCAGGGCTTTGTGTTTCTTTCTGCAAGAGGATATAATGAATGTTCCTATGATCCTTGGATTTAGATTGTAAAATTCGAACTTTTTCGCTTCCCTTTTCATCCGCCGATTGAGTCGTACGTTTCAAGTCGTTTCGGCTCTCGTTGAAACAGTATTTTCATGACCATTTCTCGAATAATAAGGGATTGTCAATTCTAACAACTGCGAAATGCTCACTTCCTTTTCCGGCTTTGACAAAAATTTGCATATTGACGAACAAATACTCGGGGTTGGAGTTTGGAGAATTGAACGCCCGCAACAAATTGTTTTTCAAACTAAGAAAGGAAAATATAACAAACCCATCTTCACCGAATATTTCCTACGAATTGTTTTCGCCAAATTTACAAACAAGAATTTTCGTCTGGCTAATGCAAAATTAAAGCACACTTGCGGCAGGGTCGAACGAAATAATACGATTATTTCGTTTGAGAAAAAAATGTGACTTCTACCCCGACGTTATTCCGAGTAGTCGCTAATGCATTATCAAGAAAAGGGTTCGCAATAAAGACTTATATAATTGATATTTTAACAACTTACGCTTACGCAATGTCTCGGACAGAGAAATTACACGTGAAATATGCAACTTAATATCTTTCCAGCGCATAATGCAAACCTAATGTGGTATATTATCCCGAAACGAAACATTTCCTCTTAAAATGCGAGTCCTGTTAATTTTAAAAAAGCCCCGCGTATGATTCAGTTATTTCGCAGAGGAAAATCCGCGATAGCACGGAAGGTTGAATAAATAGAAGTACTTCATTTCGAAGACGTGCGGAGCGTGTGTGTACACGCACTGAAAATTGTATTCGTTAAAATTGCACGAGCCGAAGAATCAGCCGGTGGGAAGCGGGCAAAAAAGAAAGGTGGATGTCGGGTCGGCGGGGTCGGAGGCCGAGCCCTGTGTCCCGATGGTGAAGCAGAATCTACACGGGAGCGAGGTACAAAGCAGCACCAACCATTACGTATTTATTAACTTTACAAATTTATAGGTGCCTCCTGGGCGCGCGGGGTACGATACCCCCCGTAAAACGCACTGCGTTCCTATGCGCCTCCCTCTCCTACGTTCCTTTCTTCCTTCCTTCCTTGCACTACTCCTTCTTCACTTTAGCATGCAACGGCGGTGGCAGGCTTGAGCGCCGGTATCAAAATGAATTATTTAATATTAAACTTTGTAATTTTTAATCGTATTATATCAGCCATTATTTACGGACTACTTTGCCATACCCCACTTCAAACCGTCTCGCTTTGTTGTTCGTTCCTCTTAGTTCTCCTCCTCCTCCTCCCCTTCAGAGGAAAATAAATAATAAATGCTGCCACACTCACGCAGTAAGCGAATTCTACTGACGAAACTTAGAGCGCCGGAAACGAAATCTGTCATTTTTCAAGCGCTGGCTAAGTAAAAATTGTATAGCCCGCACTATACAGACTAAATTACAGCATTGTTAAAGAATCTCGAAATGGCATTCCACTACAAAAGATTTCTGTTCCTTACCCGCCATTTTGATCGACGCAAATCAAAATGGCCGAAAGCGAATATGGCGTATTCGAAGAGAAATAATTTCTATACCTTTCCGCGATAATTCGTGAGCTTAATCCATCGGCATTGGTGAATTTGCGAATGCAATTCCCTCTCGAGTGGTAAGCTAATAAAAGCAGAACTACCTGAAATATTTTATTCCATTAATTAAGGGAAAACTCGATTAAATAGTGAAGCGATGGTGATAAGCATATACGGAGGGGAAACTCGGTCAAATAATCGTATAATACGAGAGGATTAATCGTTCATGACAAACCGCAGGAGCATGATTGAATCGATGCGCGGTATGTAACAGAGGAATTCAGTCGGTGCGCTCATATCAAAAGAAGAAATGAAATTCATCCGGCGCTCCATGAAACGAGGTCTGGGACGTCAGAATTTCTTGCATCCCTCGAAAATCGGACTCGCCGGAACTTTGATGCTATGCAGCGGGCAATGTTAATCAATGTCCGCAGATAATATTGAAATTCCATCTAAACAAACAGGCTCAATGGCGCCACGCCATTCGAGTATAATAACGCTAAATGATTAGTGCAATGCGATTCGCGATATTACGAGAGCGCGCTGTGTAAACTACATGTATTGTAGCGCGAGGTATGTGACGCTGTATTAATTATTACGGCGACAAAGACAAATAATTATTATAATTGTTCGGCGTAATGATAGGATTCGCGAATATAACGCGACGTGCAGTGAAACGTCACATCGATTCCAATGCACTCACACCATTACCGCGGTACGATACTGCATATAAATGCGGAATGAGTATCAAAACTCAAATATTTCGCGCTTTAACAGCTCGCGAGGATATACGACTCGCGCGATAAACGACGAATGTTGGCAAAAAGACGAAAGCAAAAAGCATGGTCGACGATTTGGCTTACGCTCTTCGAGCTTCACCCTCGAGCTCCGGGCGAGATAGAGAATTGAAGGGCGGCTTGCTCGCATGAACGAATCAATCGCAAACACGGCCACATTTGCATTGAAGTCTACATTGTATTTGTAATCTTCTTCGAACCCGTAAGAAGCTTACTTATCAATCGATATATTTGCAATCGTTTTTTCTTTTCAAATTGCACGATGATCCCTTGATTTGTCATAAATATTATTTTTAAGTACAATTAATAGTTTCAATTTTGAAACTTGAAATATCATTGGTATAAAACCGATAAAATTCGGAGCACAACCTGAATAGAATTCCTAATATCAACAGGCATTTAGATGTTGGCACCATATATTAATTCGGACAGTAAAATCGATTTGTTTACGATCATGAATAAATATTTATTTCGGTGAAAATGGCAAATTTGCATAATACGCGAACGTCAATTTATGGATAAACGCGGGTAATAATATAATTCATAAACAATATTACATTAAAAATTCAAATGTTGATCAAAGTTAAAGTCTACGTGCATTCCAAATAGTTATGAATTTGCTCGCCAAATGCATAATCAAATTTGTGGTTGAATCAATCGAGTTATCTAATTACATCATTTTGTTCATGTACCTTTAATACAATGAAATATTCAGTCGAACCACAGCAAAAGTTCTCCTGGATCGTCATGCAGATGTATAAATTATATTTCCACGATAACGCAATTCACATATTTTGAATATTAAATCTTAATTACATTCTACTAGAAATGTTTCGCTGCTGTACTTTCCATTTGAAATTGTTGAAAATTCGTATCTCGCTTTAAAACGCAGACACTTTTAGTCTGTTCAAAACGGGTAAAATTCAATTAAATAAATTTGGATCGCAACTACTTTTAAAATTCTCGAAAAATGCACACGCTTTTATTTGCATACGCTGTTAATTCAGAAAAAGAAACGTATCTTTGTTCTTCATTATTCAGGAATAAATTAACTTTAAGAGCCGTGGAATTAAAAATCTCATTAAATGTACTATTTTGCTACGAGTTGTGTTATAATGCATGGAATGTATCGTTCCGAGTTATGGTATTAAAGCGCGTCTATGTAATGCGGCTCTAACAACGCATAATTTTACATTTGCGAACGAATGAAAACTTTATTAAACAAAAGATTGGCTTTCCCAGGACTGGATAGATGTTTATGATCTTCACGTTCCTTTCCGTTTCTAAATGTCGCGCGATGTAACTTACACTACGCGACAGAAAATTAGAGTAGTTTGTCGCTGCACCGTGTTATTTCATGAAGTAATATCCTTGTTTCATTCTCTCCATTCTCTGATTCAAAAATGAGACTTCAATTCTCGATGTGTTCATAAATAAAAACGATATCGATAAGATGAATCTAGTTTTATGTCTTAAGGGGTTACATACAGTTGTAGTGGGCCAAATTCAAAAATTTTTTTCCACCTGAAATGCATATTTGAATACAAAACAAAATGTCATTCAATAGTACAAGTATCGAACTACACGTATTAATTTTTTTGTTGAAAAAGATTGAAAAAAGGGCGAGATACAGCAAATCTCCGGAATTTTTTTTGTTTTTCGGGGCACACGATAACTTGAGATCCTCTTATCTGAAAAATACGAGTAAAAGGATTCTGTTAGTAGACATCAATATCTGCTGAATGAACGAAGGATTTAATGAAGAAAAAACAAGAATTTTGCAAAAAAGAATTTTAAAAAATCCTTTGTTCATTCAGCAGATGTTGATGTCTACCAACAGAATCTTTTTACTCGTATTTTTCGGGTAAAAAGATCTCAAGTTATCGTGTGCAGCGAAAAAAAAAAAAAATTTCAAATTTTTTTTTTTTTAAAAATTTCTAC
>JABFQM010003366.1:0-11978 GCA_022816865.1 Zelostemma sp. ZL-2020
GACGATTTTGAAATTTTAGTGTCTATAATTTTTATTTGCTTAAACAATAAACTAATTCGAAGATCATTGATAATGTATTACGAATGATAACAATATCTTACAAATTGCCTTTTTTCAATTTTCAAATTTTCTAATTTGTTTAAACAAATTGATTGTTTAAACAATTTCATCGTTCGCTAATAATTATTACACTCGCAATTTTCAACGATTTTAAATTTTAGTTTCAGTAATTTTCATTTGTTTGAACAATAAACTTATCCACAAATTATTAATAATGCAACCCGATTATTAATAATGCTTAAACTTCTATCGACAATTGCATACTATGTGCATTCACAGAAATAATTTTTTCCACGATAAAACAATAAGTTTTTTCGAATCAACAACTTATACAAAACTGCACATGATTTCAGTAAATGTTTAATGACTATGAAAATAATAATTTATTATTATTATTGTTATATTTTTTAAATGATAAATGAAATGTATTATGAATAAACTCGTCAATCATGAGCATATTGCATGTAATATGCAAACTTAGCGGGGGTAGGAACCTACATGTTCAGCGCATCTGCCATGTAGCTTGGTTACCAGATTGAATTTTAATCGCAATTTCGTGCATTTTAATGGAAGATGGTTAACTTTTTACATAAATTCTCATTTATATGAGTTATATGTCCAGTTTATTATTCATACCGGCGTATTTAGCAGTGCCATAAGACATATTCATTATGTCACTCTTGTATCACTTTTGTGAACAAAACCGACGTAAGGGCGACGCAACGTTACGTCGCTCCTTGCATCACCCTTGTGTCACTTCGTTACCGCCAGGGATTGCTCAATTTAATCCACTCATTTCTTTACAGCATGACAAAAAATGGAACTCCAAAACAAACGCAACCGAAAAAGAATCCGACACTGAGCTTCAGTGTCTCCGAAGGAAAAGAAGAAGGATGAAAAGAAAAAGAAAAAGAGGAAGAACACAAATCTAATACGGAAACGGCCGATTCTGAAACTTCGATGCTTGTTGAAGGAGAGGTATACATTAATTCATTCTCCACTTATTGATTCTTGTGATTTTATTGTTAGTATAACAAGTGATGCGTACCTTTTACGAGGCGAAAGATAAAAAGAATAGCAAAGACGGCGAGCAAACCAGAAAAACTGAATAAAACAGCGGACAATTTATTGCCTAAATTGTCATTGTGTTCCCCATGAAAGAACAAATTTTTTCCTTTCTCATTTTTACACCGTCTAAAATTATCCGAAAATCACTTTTGTAACTCGTTTAAAACATATAAGAGTTACGTGAAAACTTGTTTCTTTTCTGTAATGATGAGAACTGAAGAATGTTTGCAATAAGCGAATATAGAACTTTGTGGATCAGGAAATACCGAAAAATTACAATAAAGTTGAATGAAATGTTGATGGATGTAATTGAAAATCATTCTAACTTTGGGAGTAGACTTTGGTTTAACAATACGTAATCCAGTTTCCTTTAAGCTTTTCTAAATGATGAATGTTATTTTTAAACTCACCACAACATAAAAACTTACAGATCCTATAAACTTGCATTCAAGCGTACGTCCTCTTATTGTACCCGGGCCCTTTGCACCTCGTCCCCTTTATTGTGTTGTGCAAAAACTGCAGAAAAATAATTCTCCTTATATATGTCCAATACTCAAGTGAGAATCGATTAGTCGAAAAAGAAAAAGTAAAAAAAAAGCTCACAATTGGCGCAGCCAAT
Organism: Zelostemma sp. ZL-2020; assembly: GCA_022816865.1. NCBI lineage: Eukaryota > Metazoa > Arthropoda > Insecta > Hymenoptera > Platygastridae > Zelostemma > Zelostemma sp. ZL-2020. Next base: position 1,748 of record JABFQM010003366.1, read on the forward strand.
CAGAACTCTCCATAAGCGAAAAATTCATGTGAATTGCGCCTAATGTTTTCTCGTACATCTACGATTTAAATGTCCACTTTTTTCAAGCTACGGCCATACCACAATGGATACCGCCAGTTCTCGTCCGATCACTGAAGCTAAGCATTGTTGGGGGTAGTTAGTACTTGGATGGGTGACCGCTTGGGAACCCTACCTGTTGTAGTTTCTTTTTTTTTCTATAACATTTTTTACAGTAAACATTGTAAATTTTATATTTTATAAATTGTATTTCTTTTGTGACGAAATAGAATATATTTCCATATTGTACAGCGTATAGAAGAGTTTAATAAAAATAAATTAAAATGTAAAAGTGAACAATAAACAATACAGCATTGTAGAAAACGTTGATATCGATCTTTTTTTCCCATACAATTTTTGGTTTGATTTTTATTTTACGAGATGTAAACGTCACTCGGAAAATCGTGATTATGGTGTCCTTTTATAATAGTGAGAAAATGTCACAAAAAACATCAAAGTTAAAGAAATTTAACAAGAAAAAAGCCTCCATTTTTATTTATCGAAATAAAATTTAAAAACAGATTTTTTTTTGTAAATCAGTGTTTTAAAAAAAGAAATTCAGAAAACGTTTGATGACATGCTTTGAAATTTTATTTTCAAAGCAATGCCAGAAAGTTACATCTTGTCGTTGTTATAAACAATATTCTTTTTGTAGAGTACAACAAACATTCTAAAATAACACAGCAAATAAATCGACATAAATAATCTTGTGATCTGACGAAAGAATGATTTTACTAGACAAGACAACTAATGCAAAAGCGAATGAAAAGAATAATTAAAAATGATAAAGTTGAAAATAAACTTGATCATTAGACTTGCGATTTGCAAAATTTACGATCTATGGTCGTCTAAATTCCTATCATTTACACATGTAAAGATTGCACAAAATTCTAAGGTCTTCATTGTTGGACCCACGGAAATCGACAGCATCTTGCCTCTTGATTCGCTGTCCTTTCTGTATCTGTAATTTCAAACAAATTCAATTAGTATGACAGAAAAGTTTGTTAATTTTTCATTTAAAAAAACATGTTTTCGTAAATAATAATTAAATTTATTTTTCCTCCCTAAAAAATAAGTCATTTTTCAATGCCTATTTGAAAAATGTTCAATAATTTGCAGATAATTACATTTTGTGAAAATTTCATTGATTTAAAAAAATTTTCAATTACGGAAGTTAAAAATCCGAACTTTCAATTTTTAATACGAATAAAAGGGAATTTTCAGAAGGGAACTCACCTGCAATAAAGAATTTACACAAAAAAGACCAAAGAATTCGGACACGTGCCGAAAATTAGTCTTTTGGAAGAGAATTGTCCGCCTCGAGGGTGCAGTTTTACCGTAAAATGAACTCGAATCACGCGTCGCTTTACGCGACACCGTTGAATGCATTGTTCAATACGAAATGTTTATAAAAGTTAACGTAACTTATGCACGCAAATAAACTTCAAACCAGTCGTATATGTGTATACTTTATCCAACTTTATCGCACAATTATCGAGGTTAAATAATAAATGCGTTCCTGTCACCGTTGTCAAACGATAGCGTTAGCAACTTTTGTCCTTGTCGCACCAATGGATTTCCTCCGCCTTTCTACACATACTACAGTTAAAATTTTAGAACACGCGGAAGAGTTACGAAGAAAAGGTTTTTTAGCGCGAGAAATTTGAAAACTTTCGTAAACCTGTTTTTCGAATCAAGAAAAATTTTATTGAAATTACAAGACAACAAAAACACTTTGTTACAATTCTGTTGAAATCGCGTAAAATCGCAATTGTTTTACATGTTGAAAAGAGAAATTAAATTAATCAATTCCACCAAAGACTAATTGAAAAACTTGAACTAAGTGCGACGACGTGATGCCACCATTTGGGAGGAATAAAAAGCATTTCCCCAGGTCTCAAATAGCACATAAAGCCCTTCGCTTTTCGAAAACGTGGCCACTTCTCATCGTCCGGTCGATACGGATCAACTTGTGCCGTGTTGTTGAGCAATCTCGTTTCGTAAGGGTACAAATTTTCGCTGTCTTCCGGACTGTACAATACTATTCTCTTATATCCAAAAACCTAAAAATATAATTCATTTATAATGCATTGGAACAACATATTTTATTTTTGGTGCAAGGATAAAACTCACCTGACACAAAAGGTTATTCTTGGGGTCAAAATGCAACGGAGAAACTGTTCCTTCCGGACCAAACCAAGCATTGATGTCGGGAAGTTCGAATTCTTCTTCGTTATCCGAAAAACTGCAATATTCGGGAATCGAGAAGTCGTTTTTCAGTTCTGGCACCTGCATTAATTTTCCATTTTAAACGTCTATTTTTACTAAAGAAATTATTTTCATATGCAAAGAAAAAAAACCTGCTCAAAAAGCTGATGCTGTGCGAGATACCCGATTTTCTCACTTTTCTCGGTGACGTGCTTTTTGATGAATTCGGAAAACGTGACGAGACTCTGCGCCCAATCTTCTTCGGTGTATCGCGAACCAATTTCTATGGGCACTGTACGAGAACCAACAATTTTTTCCAAGTATGCTGTATCTTGCCAAAGGTCCAGGGCTCTCCAATGTTTCATACATCCTGGACAATCATTTCACAATTATTTTTTGAAAACGGAAATTTCAAGTAAAAAGTGTATTGAACCTTCTAAAATCGCTGGTACTTTTGGCAGAAAAATGTCTCGGCTGAACGTTTCCATCGAGGGCTCGGAATATCGAGGAACGGTTAAAAACCCAGGAAACACGGCGGTATTGATTTCGCTATCTTTGGATAATTTGTTACTGCTTGAACAATTCTCAGGCGATAATCCTGCATGAAAATATTGTGAATTAACACTTTTATTACTGAAAGGTTCGATGCTTAGAAATTACTTACGGACCAAACAAGCATTTACTTTTGACGCTATTGTTGTTAAGAGCGATGGTTGTCGAGGAAGAGGAGCGCCCAACAAGATGCCTTTATCAATTTGATGAATAATATCTTTAAAGTGCACAACGTTCGCGGAATCCTGAGAAACTTGACTTCTCTTCTCCAATAAAATTGCCTAAAAATTCAAAAATCTATATTACGAATTGAAAAATATTCAAACGACGAATGTTTAAATTGACGTACCTTCAAAACACTGCAAAGAGAATAAGCGTATCTGTATTTTACTGGAACACTTTTCCAATATCCGGAATTCAAAGTTTCCCAAACTCGATCCAAACACGCCTCAGTTTTCAGCAATGAAGTTTCTATCCAATGATGCGTACATTTCTGTCTTTTCAAAAATACTCGAGTTAATCACTTTAAACGATTGTTAATAAAAACAAAAAAAGGAATTTACTCCTCGTCCATTCTCAGCGCCTTCAAAATGATCGAGACGTGAACTTTTATTTCATCCGGAGTGTTTTCCTCCAGATCTTCCATCAGCAACTCCCACGAAATGTCTTGCATCGTCAACGGAGTTTCCTTCATCGTATTCATCTGAAAATTCACCATTGTTATTACAAATGACAATATAAAATAAAGCGTATGTTTGCAACAGTTTTTAAAAGGATTCAATAAAAAACGCAACGTACAAACATGAAAGCGACAATTTAATGATCAAACGACGATGCTTCTACTGCACAAAGGTTTCCCGAGCCGAGGCCATTGAACGATTACGTGGTCTGCGAAATAGTACAATATTTTGCCGGAAAGGGAGAGGCTCTTGACTCTGCAAAAGCTCTCAACGAAGACAATCTTGGAATTCGATAGGAAAAAGGACTTTAAAAAGAATGCCACAGCGCAAAGCGGTACGCATGTCCCGGGCCCGTTGCACAGCAAAAGGTCCGGAGACTCCATCCATATAATCGAGAGCGAATTCCAGGTCGCGTACAGAGTACTCCAAATCGAGGAAAAGTAGGATTGGTGCACCTCTCGGCTGCGAACTACGGAGATGATTTTGAAATCCTTGCGATCCTGTTCGACTTCCTTTACTTTTTTCGAGCTCATGTTGTCTTTATCGGCTCGCACGTAAACTCGAGGCGAATATTTCTCTGGGTGTAAATGAGTAACGATTTTTGTCATTTCTGTCGTGTGACCTCCGGAGCCCAGGACAATCAGCGTTTTCGCCGGCCCACTACGGGACTCTTTTCCGTCCATTTGCCCATTTTTCCAAAATATCAAGTAAAATACGCGAGTTATTATTGCTGTCAACGCTGCGGAAACGAGAATAAACATTGCGTATTTTTACCTGAAAAGTTTGAATTCTTGTTGAATTAAGGCGAATGCGAGTTTTCTTCGCTGTGAAAAGTGCGAATTTTATTACCTTGCTTATATTTTCCGTTGAATTTCGTAAATGTCGGAGCAGTCGATTTTGCGATTTGTAGGTTATGTTTACATTGTGTCTCTCTCGCTTCGAGGCGTAGGTGCTGTCCTCTTCAGTCACTTAAACAAAACAACCTAGTAGACGTCAGGACGTAGCAAAAAATGTAATGGCTAAAAATCTTAAATAATGACAAATAAAGCCCTTATCTGGGTAATGTGGCAAGATAGTGATTCAAATTCCGTTTACAAATCCAGCGTTGCTTCGTAAATCGGTACGTACATAAATAAAAGAATCTTCATACATTCTCAACATTCCATTCGATAATACTGTACATTACGAACGATTTTCAAGAATAATTATCATTAATTTCTTCCTTTAAATGATTCTTCAAGTCTTTTGTTGTCCACTGCAATTTCGCGTATCTTTTTCGTCATTTAAAAATAATAATTCGAAAATACTTAAAAAATCGTTAAATAAACAAACTGCGATGTAATAAAATTTCTATTTACAGAAAAATCAGAAAGAAAGAAAATATACGCAAATATTTCAAGTTATTTCGGGTCATCGGGTGATGTGCAAGCCATAAACATGGAAAAAAGCAAGAAATATCAGGATTCCAATAATAGTCCTGCTTCCAGCAATGGATCCGAGAGTTGCGATTCCATAGAGGTGAAATATCACGTAATTGAGACCAGAAATAAAAATCAAACGCTAAAAAATCTTCGTTACAGGTCGACAATTCTCGCACAGTTTTATTAAAAATAGCGACGCTGTACGCGGAGCGTCTTATGAACGATATATGCCTCGTTGTTAATGGAGTCGAGTACCCTGCCCACAGACTTATTTTATGCGCATCCAGTGACGTTTTTCAAGTACGCAAACCCCTTCTCAATCTCCTATTACGCAATACTAAAAAAAATGACGAATTTCAGGTGATGCTCATGAGCCCGCAATGGAGCGAGTCCCAGGAAAGTCGAATAACGCTGTGCGAAACACCCCAATGCGCCCTGATCTTCAGCGAGTTTCTCCGTTATTTTTATACCGGCCAAATAAGAATAAGCTACGGCGTTGTACTGCCAATACTTTACCTCGCAGACAAGTACAATGTCAGGGACTTGATTTCCCTGTGCCTCGATTACATGCGCAATCACATCGCGGTCGCCGCGAAACACGGCACCCTGATTTCCTGGCTCCAATACACGTTGAACTGCGGCCATCATGAGATCACGCAGGCTTGTCAAAACTTCGTCAAATGGAATCTGGAGTTGGTCGCGAACACTCGGGATTTTGGGAATTTCGAGGTCGACGTTCTCGTGTCGCTGTTGCACCAGAGCAGCCTGGTCATCAAGGACGAAATGACCCTTTACAAATGTCTCGAGTCCTGGCTAGAACACCAGGCGAACAATTTGAAAATCCAATTGAACCTCAGCGAATTCGAGGCGACTCTGAAGCAGCTCGTAGTTGCCGTCATGTCTGTCGTTCGTTTTCCCATGATGTCTCCCCGCCAATTGGCCGATCTTTTGCTTTCGCCCCTCACGCAAAAGTACAAGGAATTCTTCGTCGAGCGGATGGCGATTGGTAATTCGATTCGATTTTAATCGAAATTCACCGTCCTTTGTTCAAAGTTTGTAACATTTGTAATTTTGCAGGCATGTCTTTTCATTCGGGGCAGCACGAGCGAGTGCGGGAAGTCATGAAAACGGAAGAGGACGGTGCCCTGTTGTTCGAGCCCCGGCTCTACACGAAAGACACCTGCAGCTCTCTCCTGACGATCGAGAACTTTCATAATCTATCTTCTTACCACACGCGTACCCTCGTTTTCTCAAGCTATTCGTACCTTGCCGATTACGCTGGCGACAAGTCCTGCGAATGGGTCGTCGACATTTACCCAAAGGGCGTGTGGTTCAAAAAGTTTTACCTCATAGGGTGGCAAGGTACTTTGGAAATGCCCGAACACGTCGTCAGATCCGTCAGGCTAGCCCTGACATGCAAGGAACCTCCGAAAGACAGCGAATCCGACGTCAGAGTTAGAATCGGCGTTTTAATCTATGGACTCCAAGATGGCATCGAGCACATTGTCCACGTGACAGAAATCATTCACAGATTTAACAAAGACGAGAGGGTTCTCAATTTGGACGACTTGCTGCCTTTTGACGAACTCAATCCTCAGCAAGGAAGCGTTTCCGACAACGGAGTAATATCTTCGTTCCTCGTTGGACCCAACAAGGACATGCTCAAACTGCACATCGTCATCTCTCCGGCTAACCAAAATCTCTGGGAGGTTCTCTGACGTTGCTCCACATTCAAATTCGTCGACTACAAATACTTTCAAAGAACGCTCTTTTGAATTTTCCGAAACCTTTTGGAAAAATGTTATAATTTACGAGTAAAATTAATTTGAAAGTGTGTCCATGACACTGCGTTTCCTTCTCTGTATTGAGAACGAACTGCGAATTGTTTTTGTATAGACTATATTTCATTTGTAAGATGCTTTACAATTTTTTGTCTATTTTATTTTCGATGTAATGTAAAGGACAGAAATTAGATTCCCCGAAAACCGTGGGTTCTGTATTTTTGATATGAACAATCCATCGCGAAAACGTGTTTCGGCAACAAAAAGCAAAAAATGTAATTTAGCGATCTAAGTAAACTGAAACTGTGATTAACGGTACTTTAACAAATGTTTGTAAAGTTGGTGGGTGTGCACGGCATTTTGGTGTACCGTACATAACCACCGTTAGTATCTTACGTAATGCATGCAAGTGTCATTCATTTGATACCACATCTACAGTCAGCCAAATACCAAAAAATTATCAAAGTCAGCGCCGCGGCTCTTGTGCTTGGGTAAATTTTTCGAATACACAAAAATGTGAAAAAATTGAAATTTCCATTTTAAACGATGGAAAGTTGTTGTAAAAAATGTTAATAAAGTTGAAATATCGCCTACTCGAATGTCAATCAATCGCAGTTATTCACAATAGAAATAACTGGAGTGGAATCAAGCATCGACGTCGTCCCTGAAAAATAGTCGAGTGAAAGTACCTTGGGATAAAGTTACACTTGGGTAGAGTCGCCTTGTCGTCTCGTACATTCGTGTCGAAGAGCTCACGTCAACTACACACATTATTTGTACTAAAGATCGGTGAAAATGAAGTTATATTCCGTCTCCGATGGCCCTCCATCCTTGGCCTGCCAGCAACTTTTAAAAGCTCTCAACATCGATTACGAACTCGTGAACGTCGATTTTGGAAAGGGAGAACACATGACCGAAGAATATGCACAGGTATTATTTCCTCATTTTCATTTATCGATAAATTTAACTGATTAATTTCAATTTTTTTAGTTGAATCCGCAAAAGGAAATCCCGGTGTTGGTGGACGACGACTTGATCATGGGAGAAAGGTACATTCACGCGCATTTTTGATCGTGTCCATTTACAAGCTGCTGGGACATTTTTTATTTCAGCAACGCGATTCTTCAATACCTCGCTGATAAATATGATAAGAATGGAACTCTGTACCCAAAAGATTTGAAGTCACGCGCCATCGTCAATCACCGACTTTGTTTCAATTTGGCCATGTACTATCGCAATATTTCCGAATATTCGGTACGTTGAAATGTAAATTAATCGAAGGTGGATTTGTAATTCATATTTTAATTTTTAGATGGCTCCGATTTTCTTCGACTACCAAAGAACTCCGCTGGGGCTGAAGAAAGTTCACATGTCCTTGGGCGTTTTCGAAGTTTACTTGGATCGCGAAAATTCTACTTACGCTGCAGGAAGTATGTGTAATTTCTCAAAGATGGCCTTTGGTTTTACGATACTGACCAGCCTAATTACTTTAATTGAAAGAAAACCCGTAGTTTTATTCTCGGGGAATGGAAAAATCCAAAAATAGAATTTTATATTCATGCTGGAATGTCACGACAAATTTTTTCTTGCAAGTTTGTGTTTTCATGAAAGTTTGCCTTTCCGTAGATCAATTATCGATCGCCGATTTCCCGTTGATTACGGCGACCATGTGCTTGGAAGCTATCAATTTCGACCTGTCGCCGTGGCCTCGCGTTTTGACTTGGTACAACAACTTCAAAACGCATCATCCGGATTTATGGGAAATAGCGGCTGGAGGTATGCGCGAGATCAGCGATTTCGAGAAAAATCCGCCTGATCTTTCCCACATGGTTCATCCCATTCATCCAGTGCGAAAGCCCGCGAACTCAAAATGAGTTTTTGTAACGATGCAAGAGCAATAATTCGAATACTATTTTTCTACGCTTAGTTTTATTTCAAATACTTCTTGCACTTGCTTATTACTTTATTATACAACGAAGAATAAAGAATGTTTTCTACAGTCTACAATCACGCATACTAAAATTTTCATCTGTCAACATTTTAAGAACTGGCAGTGTAACAAATCTATGTACAATAAAATTGGTTCGATTACTTTCATTCAGTCGCAATTCTTCTCAAAGACAATATTCGTAGACTTGAAAAATCTTAATTTTAGGTTTTCTTCATCCAAGTAACGCAGTGAACTCGAATAAACAATTTCGGTACAAAATGCAACCTTCGGTTGATAAAATAACGAATATGGTGCAGTTAAAAGTGGAGCACCGGATCGAAGAACTGGTGAAGAGCTTGGATTTTAATGGGGCAACGAATATTGTCGTCTAAATTGGAAATCAGTCACCGAACTCTTCCCGAAGGCGAGCGAAGATTCGATTTTATATACCCGGTGCGGTAATCAATTATGTCACGCATGGAACCGTCGGACACGCCATGCCTGTGTCTCCTGCTCCATCTGAAAATGAAATCCCAGTGCTATGTATAGTTACGTTGATTCATTTTACGCTACGCATGCATCGTTTACTTTTCTTATTTCATTGACTCGCGAATGTCATTACAATCTTTGTCCAATAACATTTAATTTATAAACGAACACGAAATCCGTTTATAAAGAATTTTATAATCGTGAATTAGTTCGTGAAATACGTCGAAAGAAACTCTCGATTTATTTCGCGAAATATTATAAAGACGTGATCAATAATGGAGAAAAAGTACACCGAAATGATGTATGCACGTGTGTGCCACGATGCCACATTCCATATTATGCATTGTTCGAAAAATATCGATGTATTTAATATTTATACGATGCCAAAATCAAGAAAGTAAAGGAGATGTTTCAAATACTCAAAAACCAAACATCCAGAATCATATTTAAAATGTTCTAAACAAATTTTCATCCAACACTACATTCACAAAGACATTTATATTATACAATGTATGCAAAAGTTGGCAATTTCCACATTTTATATTTGTTTCGATTATTTCTTTCTACCCCCCCCCCCCTCCCCCCTATTTTTTCAACTGGCTATTCTAATTGACAATTACTTTTTATCAGCTACAAATCTAGCGTTATCGTACGATCGAACTAAAGCAATTGTACAAAATTCGATATCCGGGACGAGGTAAAGGAGACTGGAACTTCCATACTTTTTACACTCGAAAACGAAATAATTATTCACTCTCGAATAATTCAATTCCAAAAACGGCCAATCATGCGACGTTTACAGATTCCAATCAACAAAGAATTTCAATAAATAATTGTACAAATTAATATGGCTTTCGTCGATTTGAGGAAAAAACCCGCCAGTGAAATGAGACGAGGATAAAGCGGGGAAAAATAAAGGATAGAGCGAGAAAATTTTGCGCCGTCCTGTACGTCGCAATAATTGAATAAACCGAGAAATAAAAATATTTTTGTCTAGCCGGTGAAACCGATTCGAAGCACACAAAACAGTTATAAATATGTAAAAACAATTCCGAAATATCCGAGATTTCAAAATCCGATCGTCCATTTTTGACAGCTGAGCAGACGGCTGTA
>JABFQM010003367.1:0-11975 GCA_022816865.1 Zelostemma sp. ZL-2020
AATAGTCCTGTGAACAATATAAATAACCGAACATGCAAATTAACTAAGAAATAAACATTTTTCTTTTAAAAAACTGTTAAAATTTTCAATTGTTCGTCACGAGCATTTTTGTACAATTTTTTCACTCACGTATTTTTTTCATGAAGAAGAAGATATTGTTGAATAAATTATACTCACATATTAAATGTAATTAATTATGTTGCATTATAAATATTTTTTTAAATTCGCCCTTGCATTAAAGTATCGATCCACCTTAAACATGGCTCTAATTGAAAATGCAATTGGCAACTTGGCACGTTTTCCATAGCATAAAATGAATAGCAGTTTCCATTTTAGCGCGTTTTCATTAAATATTTCGGATGTAATAGTGACGAGTGGACAATGCCCTTGAGTAGAAATTGATTGTTATTTTCGATGTTTAGTGATGTAACTTATTGATTGCAGTGTTACATATGATACTTATGCTGTTACTCGTGTACTATTTCCAAAGCGAACTGATATTGTATAGAGTGTAAAGCATTTGATAGCGTAGAAATTAGATTAACAACTAGTTCTCGTGACAATCGAAATATCCATCAAGTACTTACAGATTGATGCCGTCGTATCCAGCACCGATACCGACATGATCGATTCCTGCCACTTTCCTTACATGGTTGATATGCGCTGAAACACGCGATATTTCATGCTTCATTAGCCTCGCCAGGAATAATGATGTTTAACTTACATTTTACGAATCGAATGTTTATTTACACAGCACTACTTTAATTGCTTAACCAACTGGGTACTCTAAACTAGGAAAATGGATCTAACTTTGATTGCGTGCTAAAGTTATTTAAATAAAAGAAATTTAATGCGGTAGAAAAAAGGTACAGATGATCCCTGGTTTTAAGTGAACTTTTTTTGTTTTAATAATCGTATTGTAAGTTTAGAAAAAACCACAATCATTGATGAATTACGCGAAAATTACGGAAAAACATCGAAAAATTGTTTTGCAAACACATGCGTAAAACTTTTGAACAGGTGAATATATTTTTTTTTCAAGAAACCACCGGCAGCGGGTTTTAATACCAGAACGTTGGGGACAGTGTTTTACGGGCTAAAAAGCATAACTCTGGGAATAAGTTATGCAAAAGTTACGAACGAGTGCGGATTTTTGCGGCTGCTTTCAGTAAATTGTAAAATAATAACAAGTCGAGACCAAAGTTATTTGTCAAGTCCTGAGAAAGCGTCGATATATAAATGCAAATGAATCACTAAAAATTGCAGCCAATGAGACAACGAATGGAGAACGGAATTACTACTGGCCTGCACGCTCAGCGAGCTTTTTGACCCCCGGGTCAAATGATTACCGAACTGAATCAGCGGCAACATTTTATTAACAAATAATACTGTAATTTATATAATGTACCCGCTTGAAATCACTAATATGAAATAAATCTGCGCGAGTACTCTAGAGTTGAATATAATTCGACATCGAGGGTCCGATTTCATGGAATATTTTGTGAAATTGACGTACAGTTTCTCGTTGAACATTCTTGCATTCTCAAATCGCGCGAGTCAAGCGTGGAAAATTGTTTGTCGCAAAAAAAGCCAGCTTCAATTCAAGCCAAGTGGATTTTGCCTTGAAAAATTGCTCTTTTATGTGACCTGTTGAAATTCTTGCACGATAGACCGGAGTGAAGCTTTCTCTTTCCACAATTTTTACTAACATTCCGTCCATTGCTTCTTGAATTGAGCAAATTTCACGAAAGAGATCTGAAGTGGAACAATCACATGGGCAAAATACTCCAGGAAGCAAACAGGTAACACGCGGCATAAAAAGTTTTCGTTGCCTTCGATTCTTTCGCTGCTTTCATAGTCAATTCCCGAGAAAGAAAAAAAATATTAACAGCGGAATGTCTAAAACTCGTATAATTACGTCTTTGAAACAAGACGAGACTTGAAGAGAGTCGAGAATAGTTTGCTTTAGTTCTCAAGAGCTAAAGGGAAGGATCGCTATTTACGACAAGCAAAAGACCAAAAAGGCAAAAGACCAAAGCTCGATCCACGTTACGGAACCGGGCGATAGTCTTCCACTCTCTTTTCCCGGCTCCATTTTCCAGGCGCTCTTTTCAATTAGCTTCCAGCTCTGTGGTTTTGCGCTTTATCGCGTGGAACTTTGGCCGGGCTTTTTCGCGTGAAGGAAGAAAAATGATGGGAAAGTCGGATATTGTGTGACACTCACCAGCCACATCCTTAAGAGTTGATCTTTCACCGCAGCTTATGAATTGTGGGTAGAAAGCGATCATCACGATTCCTCCTGTCTCCGCCTGAAATGATGAATGTCGAGTTACATCAGCGGGAAACGTTTTGAAAAATTGTTTGCGGAGTGTTATTTGTCATTAGATGAGATTTATTTCTTCCCTTCCGAGAGTGTGCTTTCTTTTAGTTTTTTTTGCGTCTGCTTAGCCTTTTCTTCCTAAGGCACTTACCAGTCTGTGCAAAGCATGATCAGGCACATTTCGTGACGAATTGCAGAGAGCGTGAGCGCTGCTGTGGCTGAAAATGACGGGCGCTCTCGATACTTGCATCGCGTCCAACATCGTGGGCACGGATACGTGCGAAAGATCCACCATCATCCCCAACCTGTTCATTTCCAGGACGACGTTCTGAAAATGAAGAAGATGAAAACAATAAATACATGATTGGAAAATGGCCTCAATTCTCGGGAACGAAATCGATTTTCTCGATCCATCTCGTAAAAGCGTGGATAATGATATGATATTTCTCCTTAAATTGATGACGATCACGGAAAGCCCGGAGAAAACTCGCCGGAAAAACATTTCGAGTCGGATGAAAAATTATTTTATCACGTGAATAATAGTCGATTATTATTATCAGCGGGAAGAAGAAAAAAGACCCGGAGGGAAATAAAAGTCTTGGGAAAAGAACGTGTGCTCGACGGGATGATGAAAAGTTGTGGTACAGGAAAACTCGGCAAAGTCGAATCTTTCCATTATTCAAGCAATTTATTTTCCACCGGCCCCTGACTCAATTTATCGCGATATTCGATGCTGTTTTCGATGGTTCCTCGGCCGAGCCTCGGACTTAAAAATGCTCGAGTGTAATAATGCAGGCCAATTTTCCCAAAGCCATTTTCGATATTCATTGCAACTTGGATGCTCGCAATTTACGATTCGAGTATATACAGTTAATTTGATTAATTAAAGTTGAGCCAAAGTGAAACTAAAATCGCTTCGTGTGTTTTCGTGTCTTTCTTTTATGAAAATATAATGCGAAATTCCATATTTAGTGCTAATTTGAAATCCTTTTCAGTGGATTCACAAAAACTTGATGAGATTAAAATCGTGAAATAATGATTTTCACTGACGGAAATAAGGTTTAACCCGATTGAAATCGATCGAATGAAATGCATAATTATAACGAATATAATTAAACGATAATTGAATCAGAGGCCGCGTTTAATAGATTCGTTGAATACGTCGTCTTTAGAATGAAGAATGAGTTTTGATGTTGATATGGCTGAAATATAATGGATCTCAATCTCGAAGTCACGGAATGACGCGAGATATGACAGGAATAACAGCCGGGCGATAATAAAAGTCGCCCCACTCGGGAAGTCAGGAATGAAACGATGTCAACGAGGGGAGCGTGGACGAAACGATAACAGAAACAAGTTTATCAAGTACAATTTCGGATTGCATTAAAGTTGCTGTATAAAATAAGCGCTGCCGAGTTTTCTGCATTCCACAACTTAATTTTCCTATTACATTTATCACTGACATTAACTTACAACAATTCTTATGAATATTTTGGCTATCGCGGCTCGTATATTTTACTGCGAAACAACTTTCTTGAGTGCATTTTTATACGCGTTCTCATTCGAAGAAATTTGCTGCTGATGCAACAAATCTTTCTCCTCTGCACCATAAATTTCAGTTCCCGGAGCGTGGAAACACGCTTCAAGTAGCGGAAAAATGTCGTAATTAACACCGGTCGTCTACGGAGAGCGACTTCGTGTACGGCGAGCTGCGAGCTCTTAGCAGTTTAGATTCTCCGCGTTCTTCCGACGATTAGGCTATTTTGGAACTGTTTTACCTAGGCTAAGTCTAGCCGAGTCGAGAGCGAAAATGGCCTGGCATTCTTAGCGTTGAGGATGCGCGTTGTGTCGGAGAACAGCAAAACGCTCCGATTTTCACTATCGATTATTTCCCGTTTTCGGTGGTAAGAACGTTTAGATTTTTTTGTGGACCTTTGAAGATCGTTGCTGGTTGCAAATTTACCGAAATGCCAAAGTGTGCATTTATGATACGGGGACTCTCGTCAGGTCTGAAAGCGGGAATGCAATATTGAGTGGATCTTGTTCAAGTGGTTCAAGTGGAGTCGGTTCGTAACTCGCAAGTCGACTTGTGTCGGCTTGTGTCGGTAGCACCGATGCTTTCATGATATTTCAACTTTTCCGACTCGGCATGAATGGGAAAACATCAGTTCAAGCTTGCTCGGTCCAGGTCACCGCACTCACGGCACAGCGTACGTGCAGGCGTGTTAGTTTTTCGCCTTTTCGCGCGGACAAGTTTTAACTTTTGACTTTCAACTTTCAACTCGATTTACTCTTTTTGGCCAATTTGCATGAGCTTTTTCTGACTCGTGTACGTAAATGGGATCTATTCAAAATTTGCTCGTCTGGCCGAAGCGAGCGAAATAAAATGTAATTTTTCATCCGGCCAAAGAATGTTTGAAACGACAGACGAGTCTTTAGAACAGGTGATATGTATAAATTCACGAGCGTATGGTTTTCTTTTATACTTTTTTTCATAACCAGCGTTGGTTTTGCGTAAACAAAATACTATAATAATGCACGATTCTTTGGTATGCCGAAACAATGATCTAATTCCGAATAATGCTGCAGCGGATCCGTTGGGTTCCAGTCAAAGGGCATTTGCGACGAGGCAGAATACGCTCCATTATTGCCTCTGGTGAATCCACGGCGAATCCACGAGTGCTCCTAGCTCCTCGTACCTTTTATAAACCGATTTTGCGATGCGCTTGCCGATTTCCCCTCCCCCGCGAACCACGACCATTTTCCGCTGTCAACGCGCGATCGATAGTCGTCGAGTCGCGTTCTCGCCAGTTCTCGCGAGGAACATTTGCCAAGACTTTGCGCTTTCTTTTTTACTTCAGCCCTCATTTGTCTAGCGCCGTCGTCGCTCAAGACAAGCACTGAATGTCTTATCAGCAATCTCGAGTGCGCGACACGACGTGAGAGAGCCCCCTGCGCAGCATTTCACTCGCCGCGAAATGCCCTCGTAAATGCCGAGTTACGGTTTGCTTGTTGCAACTAGATCGAGCGCCTTTGTAACCGCGATGTCGCGCTTTCTCTGGATTTCGATGGGGAAAGATGAGACGCGTTGGTGCTATACGTTTACTCGAAAGCAATGTTTACCCTTTCCATCACTGTTCTTCTCTATCGATGATTGGAGAACAGTGATGGAAAAACATTGAACCGAGTCAATAAACAACATGTTTTCTTCTCTTTTTTGCATTTGAATAGTACATTGCAAGGAAAAGTTATGGCGGGGAAAGTTCCTGTATCTCAACGACGGAAATGTTACCTGAATAATACATTATTATATTGAATACTTGAAAAGGTGCTGTGTGTTCGTTTCGCGAAATACGTTTGAACGATAACAGTACTCGACTTTTTGATAAATATTTTTCGCATTCATGTTACGAGCTTTTGTCAAACATGAATGGCAGTTGTGGAAGAAAAATAAAAATTTGATACTCGCATTACTCTTTACACAAAAACAACGCGTGCAGAAAGTATTTTATTTACACGAATATATTTGGTTTTTGGTACATCCTGTTTGCGAACATTGCGCGCAACTGTAAAGTATTCGAAACTTGAGTAATATTACAACGGAAGCGTTTATTTTGGACGATTGGAAATACAATTGATTGCGCTGGGTCAAATTATGCAACTGCTTGGATAATATATAACTGCTTGCAGGGAAATATTTACTCGGCGTTCTACATTCTGCATCGAATGCAAACCCGAGATGCAATCTTCAATGAACCGACATTACATTAGCGAAATACGCCGTTCTATAATTCAATTTCTTCCACTTATCATAATGAAAAAATAAGAAACGTAACGGTTTGAATTAGCTAATTTTGTTATTTCTCTGAAAATGCTCGAGGTCAAGTGAAATACGATTTTCGAGGCGGATAATTGAGTCAATGTCTGCTCATTTTAAGTGTCACCTTTAACCGTTGCTTTTCTTATTAAGAATAGTAAAGTAAAAAGGATTTCACTCAATGTGATTAATGTTAGACCGCCCCAATTCTTCTTCCATATCACGTAGATATCTGAAATAGATTCTGGGGTAATCCTTTACCGCAGCCATTTTAAGCCAATCACCGATGGAACGTGGATCCAAAAACTCGGGGAAAGGTACACGATACCTATATATAACATCTCATATTTTCAACAGTTTCAGTAACATCTTTTTTATTATCGATCTCGGAACTCTGATATTTTTTATCCCAATTTACTTTTCACAGTTTATGTTTCGTTATAGATGGAAAGACAGATTGTCCTATTTGAAGAATCAAATTCCAGTGAGGTAATTCTTGAGAAATGTAACGAAACATAGAGAGGAGACTCAAACAGACGAATGTTTAAAAACTGTTTCAAGTATTTTGCAACACTGTAATTTGAAGCATAGCATCTTTAAGGTCGTTAGTTCGCTATAATGCAAGCGATAAATCACGCTCCGAGTACTCATGGCGATTTATCAGCGTAGCAGGATTACGCACGAAGAAGTTTTGGGCGAGTCTGTACTCAAAATGCCATAACACAAAAAAGAGCTCTATCCAGATTCCAGACGCGCGCACACCATGAAATCGGTTCGCTGACGCGCCGAATCTCTGACAGTTTTTCATGATTCCCGCGTATATATTTGCATAATATAACGATCGAAAAATTCGATATTATTTTTAACTACTTTGTGCACATCTGTCAATTTTTATAGAATTTTCGACCTGTTTTTTTGAAAGCCATGTAATGTTTTTTGGAGTCTTGCAGTTCTGATCAAACCTTTCAACTTTAGGCAAATTAGATCAATGGCTTCGGATGTTTTTTCCAGTGCAAGTATATGCATTATCTCCAATACAATCACATTGCTTATAACTTGTACAATTGTTGAGAATTTTATTTTTTATTAATTATTATAAAACAATTAAACGCAGAATATTATAGTTGACATTTAAAAAAATTTTCTTTCTCTCTAGTTTCTTCTGAACTTTATAAAAATATGTATCTGCGGCTTTTCGAGAAAACTTGACTCCGTTTTTTGAACGAGATTCATCACATTTCGTATATTATGATTAAACTCTTATCGTGCATTAAAGAATTGAAGTTCATACCTAACCAAAATCATTATCGGAAAAAAATTTCAACTTGTTCAAAAATATTAGAAAGGAGTTGAATTGGGAGTGCGAAATTCAGTTTCAAGCGCGACGAAGTTTCCCCAATGGAATTAAATTTTTATCGATGATGGGAATTTTCCTCCTATGAAATGAAAACATTAATTAAATTAGATTGCATAAAAAAGTCTCCCGATAATGCAATTGTATGAATTTAAACGTTTTTACGGAAATATTTAGTCAAACTACTACGTTTTTTTTTATCAAGCATTCAATTTCTATGGAAATCTATAGCTCTAAAGTTCAACGTTTTTTATGATTACGTTCGTATTAGACGAATTTGTTGTAAAGTAAAATAATTCTCAAGATACCTTTTGGTATATTGTGAAAATATACAATGGTATTTCAGACTGTATAAAAAACCGTTTGGACATGAAATCAGTCTCACTCAAAAATTACTCGTAAATCAGAATCAAGTTGTTTGTAAATACATGTTGTTTGTAAATGCTTACAAATTGGATAAAGTTAGGTATAGTATTTGTAACTTAGATTAATCTCAAACAATATTGACTTCGGTAAAAACTCCTTCGAAATTGAAAGTTTTAATCAAGACGAACACTAGATAGTTGCGTTGATTGCGAACGACTCTTCGGGCAACCTTTCTTTTTACAGAAAAACATTGCTGTACAGACACTTTGAGGCTGTCACACGGAAACAGACTTTACGGAAAATGTCGGTTTTGCCGTGAAGGTTTCGATGTAATAATTTCTTTTCGAATCATGTTTCGAAAACGTTCAAACTGTATTTTCAACGCTGAGAGCACAAAGATTAGAAAATATTCTCTAGCCTTTTGAGCTGAAAGATATTCTGTTGTTAAATAGCACGACTGACATCTTACATCAGACTTATCTTGGACTTATTTCAAACTGAATACTGATTAATTCTATTTACCACTCAATGCTATTAGATTTGTTTTGCAGAGAGATTTCCAAACCGATTTTTTAGGCATTAAAAAATCGATTGAAGACTTTGCTTTTCAATGTTGTTTTCAATGGTTCCGTTGAGATGAATAGAATTGTATTTCATTTTGGCCTATTCACTCAAGTACGAAAAGTCTTCAAAGGTACAACACTCTCCCTTATGTGATTGATTACGCAGCGACTTTCTCAATTTAGCTGATCGGACTGATGTTATTTCTTTTCGTTACATTTTTTACTTAAGGCGGTTCTAGCGTTTTGGTCAAAATCATTAGATTTTTTTCAAATTTCTTATATTGATTCAATTGTGCCTCCAGAAGTCACTTGTCGAAAATCAGCTCAATCGACTGTCCAGTTTTGGAGAAATAACGATGGCAAATAACATGGGCTCTTATGGGATCCGATCACAGAATTGAAAAAAATCCTTAGAATTTTGTAAAAAATGTTTAAAAGGGAGAATTAAATTATGCTAATTTAATTGAGTTGATGTATATAGAAAGTTACTGTGTCTCATTTTCTCGTAAAACGTCAAAAACCGACCGAAACTTCACTTTCGAGTACGGTGTCATATAGATCTGGCCACCCCGTTCCGCAGCTACACGAGCGAATCTTTTACGAGCTAACTTCAGCCGCAAGAATCACCTTAAGAAATCAACACCAATATTTACATTTTTAATGTTTTTTCATGGATAAATATCTTGACCCCGGAAATTTCTTTCGCTATTAACACCTCTCTGGTGAAGTAGAACTGACCGGATATCTCGTTTTTCGTTTCACGGATGTGACGTAGTGCCATTAGCGATCGACTATTGTGCCATTAGATGGCTGCAGCCCCTCAAGCATCACATGTATCAACTATTTGGTTCAAATTGTCGCTCCCCCAAATCGTGACATTATGCGATCGTTAAACAAATCGTTCGATTTGTGCATTTTCATTATCCAGAAATTAGCTCGTGTATTTTTCTTTAGTTACCGATGATTATCGATACCCCAGTTCTATTTTTATTTCACTCATCAACAATTGCGTACCAAGAAAAGTACTAAAATCCAGTGCTTCAGTACTTCAATTCTTGAGTACTTTAGCACTTCGAAGTTGGAATTTAAAATGTAATTTCGTTCTTTACAACGAAGTAATTTTTTCCCGTGGCACTTCGGTACTTTAGTATTTTTACGCCATCCGTAACATTTTATCATTAAATAACGAGACAAATTTATTTTCGCTTTTAACACGTTTTTTGTAGCAAAAAAGTCAAGTTTAATTAAACTATTTGGTTTGTTTCGCTCGTTTTTGTGAGCGCAATAACTTTCTGAAACTGGTACTGACGAAATTTAAGTAGTAAAGAGTTGTTTTAACGCTACTAATCTATAGCGGCACACATAATGCTCGAGATTTCGTAGCGACTAATGATTTATGTAAAGCATCGCTGTAGTCGCTGCTTTTGACAGTGAGCAATGGAATGCTTGTAGTAAGAAAAATTGGAGAGATTTTCTTTTCCTACGTGCTTATTATGGCGCACACATATATTAAGTTGCAAGAAACTTGGAGGGCATAAATGTGTATTACTCGACTGGCAAATAAAACTTGGAACGCGGAGTTTTTTGATTTATTCGTTAATGCAAAACGTGGCTGGATGATTGTTGCAATATTAAAAGATAAAAAAAGTAATTTTAAACCTGAATATATAAGATTGTTCATTATTATTCTGAATAAAAAATGCAACACGTTGAAAAATACAATTTTCGCAAAGAAGTTTATGGAATTTGCGAGAAGAAGGAAATACGTGAAATGAGTTTTTTGCTGGGTGGTGACGAATGGGTTAAACGGATCCCATTTAAAGCCTGCATTGAATAAGTTAATTTAATAGATGGCACGAGAGGCTCCGGAGCCGCCTCACGTCGCACCTGTCTGCGTGCAACGTGAAGCAGTCTTGGGGAAGAAAATACGGAAAACATTGTATGGGATACTTGGATGAATTTAAAGAGTTCAATTACTCACCTTTCCGAAATTCGAAAGACCGCCGTTGTGAGGCACTTGACCCGGTTCATCCGCCATGCTGCAGTCTGCCCTAACGAACCAATACGTCAGTAACTCAATAGTTTTAAACTTTGATATGGTAAAAGCGATCGTTTTAATGGACAAATGAGACAATTTAGACTTTAGAGGACAATAATACTAGCTATCAAAACAGAAAACATTTAATTTTCAGTGGCTATTATTGAACGAAATGTATTCAATAAAACAATGTTATCGCACATGCGAACATAAATGCTGCGATATATATGGGGCATTCCACACCAAGTCGGCCACTTTTTTAGGTGACCTCTTTTGATTTGGCTGAAAATTTTATATGTTATTGAGCCCGACAAAAGACGTATTCATGATTTTTTTGAAATTTTTTCGATGACTTTCTTAGAATATAAGTTTTTATCGAAAAACTAGGTTTTTTTTGAAACGCTCATAACTTTTCAAAAAATCCACCAAATGAATCGTTTCCTTTACTAAATTGCTTGTTTTCGAATGCTTTTCGAATTGAAATTTTCTTTTAATCTACAAATCTTAGTTGTAGCCTCCATTTTTTTTTTAGTTCAAAGCAAAAAAAATTTTTTTTGAGATGTTTGCCATTTTTGATTTTTTTGAAAAAATTCCTAAAGAAACTTTCATCAATTCGAAGATTTTTGAATTTGGCATTCGCGTGGGCAGAAAGTAATTTCTAATTTTTTTCAATTCTACAACTTTTTTTCCTCATATTGTATGTTTGGACTTAATTATACTCTAAAAAATTTTCAAATATTCCTTTTTTTGACTCGTTGAACTCTCTAACATCTTGACATTGAAATCACTCTTTTTTCATATTTTTTTAAGTAAAATAATTCAATTATATTACTGCATGCATCCGCATGTTGACGTGTGCATTTGTTTTGAGTTAATTGTATTTTTATTTTTTTGATAATTGAATTATTTTACTTAAAAAATTATGAAAGAAGAGTGTAATTTCAATGTAGAGATATTACAGAGTTTAAGGAGTCGAAAAAAGAAATATTTAAAAATGTTTTAAAGTAAAATCGAGTCTAAACATGTAATATGAGAAAAAAAAAATTTATAAAATTGAAAAAAAATTGGAAATTACTATCTGCCCACGCTAATGCGAACTTCGAAAATTTTTAAATTGATGAGAGGTTTTTGAGGAATTTTTTCAAAAAAATAAAAAATGGCAAACATCTCAGAAGAAAAAATTTTTTGCTTTGAACTAAAAAAAAATGGAGGCTACAACTAAGATTTGTAGATTAAAAGAAATTTTCAATTCGAAAAGCATTCGAAAACAAGCAATTTAGAAAAAGAAATGACTCATTTGGTGGATTTTTCGAAAAGTTATGAGCGTTTCAAAAAAAAAACCTAGTTTTTCGATAAAAACTTATATTCTAAGAAAGTCATCGGAAAAATTTTAAAAAAATTATGAATACGTATTTTGTCGAGCTCTATAACATATAAAATTTTTAGCCAAATCAAAAGGGGTCACCTAAAAAAGTGGCCGACTTGGCGTGGAACGCCCCATACACAAATCTTCGCAT
>JABFQM010003368.1:0-11974 GCA_022816865.1 Zelostemma sp. ZL-2020
TGACTGGCCCGAGTCCTTTTTCCCGCCATCTGCTTTTCCTTCCATTTTGCTCTCGCTCTCGTCTTGAACGCCGACCTTTTCGGCCGAGGCTCCAGATAACGAATTCCTCTGTTCCATTTATGCTTGTGTTTTCACGCGATAAACTATCAACTATCAACTATCAGCTCGATACGCCACGCATTACGCATTCGAAATTCGAAACGGAAAAATTTCACTCACGAAAGTTTGGCTACACAGTTCTTAACACAACGCTACACTACGCACTGCTTATTTACACCGTTCGACTCCGACCCGGTTTACACCGTAATGACGAAGCGTCGCTGGACAGCGTGACCTTTACGCGCCAAATTTGAATATGGATTATAAATGAATCAAAGATTAATGAAAGTGCATTTCTATGTGCTTTTCGCTTCATTACACTGCAACAAGTTTTGTAAACTTCAAATAAAACATTTGATATACCGAACAATGATTCGAGATAAACAAAAACTCGTATTCATAATCTTTCCTACGAAATTTCGGGATATATTTTCAAGTTCTTGCTTTTGAGATAAGTATCTACCAATCACAGCATTTTCGATATGACGCTGTCTTGAATCACCTCCCGCGTAAACGTTGCAGTGCTGACGCTTCGCAGCGATTCGTAGAAGCTCGGCCATAAGCGTCGTGTTTGAATTTTAGAGGGAAAATGTTTGAATCGGAAATTCAATAAAAACCACGACAATGGTACAAATAACGAATACTGCTGAAAGTTGTTTTCAAAATAATTCAAATCCAATTCTGTACTTTGATTCTCATGCATTCATTTGGAATAAATAATATAAACACACTTTCGCGCGCCGCGACCGATCGTGCATCTTCGGCTCCGCGAAAAAGGACGGAAACACGTGTCGTGCGAATCAACCGTGACAATTTCTCCGAAATAAAAAATAACAGCCCAAGATTCTTCCGATCTCAAAAATGCCACCCCTTTTAAACAACAGAACGCATTCCGCAAAAGTTCTGGAACGAATTTGACGGTCCGAGAAAACGAATAAAATAAATTGACGCGCGGAGGAAAGGATGATGCTTCCTTCCCTTTCCTCGAGCCGAAAGGGTCCGAAAGTCGAAGACTCGGCACACACGCACGCTCGACTCTTTGTGTTGATGCGTCTTCAAAAGAGGGGGATTATAAGCTGGGACTTTTCCCAGCAGCCAGCAGGGCTGTCAGTACGTACTGTTCAAAACCGGTCGCATTCCAGTGTGCATGACGTTAGTGAACGACGCCTAAGGAACATCTTACCTTCCGAAATGTAATATCAAAGCATCAATTTCGAAGTGATCCAGAACTCAGAAAATCGCTCACGCGATTTCGACTCTTTCGGACTTTTCGGACGCGAAAGGGTAAGTGTGACGCGGATCCCGTTTCTTTTTTTCTTTTCATCCTACGTCGAACTCGAGCCAAAAAAAGCATCTCTCGAGTCGCGACTTTGCGCGTGTTTTTTTAATTCGGAGTTTGTCGCCGGACTCGGAACGCTTGTTTTTTCGCGCAAGCATCGGAGCATCATTTTTCTCGTTCACGTGCGAAGCGAGAAGAAAAATGGGCTCGCGGCCATCGGCTTTTTCGGCCTTTTTTTTCTTTTCTCTCGGGTTGGAAAATGTTCGATCGATCGGCGTGCGATTTGAATAACGGAACAAAAAGATTCGCGATGACCGGAAATGTTTGCGATCGATGGAAAAGCGTGAAAAGAATGAGGATTTAACGAGGGTTAAAGGTGTAATCCAAGAAGCGAGGGATTGACACGGCGATAAATTGCGAAAATCGTCGCAGATGAAGATACGTCATGCCGTACTCGGAACACAATGCATAACACGAGACGTGAAACTCAAGAAGTTTCTGCAATTACTCTCGAAGTGCGAATTACAAAACAACCGCATCCTCGCTTTTTAATTCGCTTCATTTACGCGTGACCAATATTTCGTGGAAACGGAAAACTCGCGAGCGGCAAATTTGAAAAATGCACTTTTTCGCGCCATTTTTTTTTTTTTTCGCCTTGCCTGAAATTGCAGGAAAAATTGATGTCGCGAATTGTGGTAGCTGGACCGGACTCGCTACAAAAACCAGTGGGACGAATGCGAACGGGACGAGACGAGGGACCGGAATTCACCTGTTGTATACTCGCTTCCTCCCCCCTCCCCCTCCCACTTTTATTTTAGTGTATCGTGCCGAGAAAAGGATACATTTATCGCATTTTAATTCCTCGCGAGTTTAAAACTTCGAAGTATTATGTTTTTCACATCGCTTTTGAGAATTTTATTGATGAAATTCTTTCGTACGCGATAAGTTGTTTCTTTTGGTGAGAAGAGAAATCAAGCTCGAACGAGGTCTCCGGGTCGGAAGAGAAGAAAATTGATAATTAATATTGTAATCTTCACAACGGGCGATTGTTACCAAATAAAGATGGCAATTAACTTTCGAGAAGAAAGTGCGAACTCGATGAATCTCTCGAGGGGGGGAAAAAAAGAAAGCATGGGTAACCTAACCTGAAAAACTGGAAAACCCGGAAAAGTTTCGTGGAAAAGTTGGAACTTTTGTCGAAGTTGAATAATAAAATAATTACACACAAGCAAATAGAGATGCAATTTTAAAAATTATCTAGATCGATAAACAAACCCTAAAATTCCATATCCCACTCCATTTCGTCCTCTCAGTAATTGTTTATAAACACTCGAAAGTTTTCGTGGTTTTTAGGACAAACAGCGTTTTTCTCGAATTGTTTCGAGGGAAACCGAGGCTCGAAAAGAGTCGCCAAAAGAGCATGAAAAAGAGCATTTTCTCGCGTTCTACATGCACACACGTAAGGTTTCGTGGGCGAGGGCACGCTCTATGAATGGATCGACCCACACATTCGATGTTGGTCAATAAATTATTCCCTCGGGGCTCGAATTCCCGCCATTATAATATCCCTCGTAGGTGTGTAAAACAGTGCGCGCGATATGCTAAAGACGGTTTTCGTCACCTTATATGTACATCTGTATTTATTGTATTTTTCCCAACGAAACTCGAGAGCGTTTACTCGAAAAACATTCGTTAGCCGGCGAACGTCGACTCGTCAATAGCTCATGAATATTTATGCGGCGTACGACACGTGTCTCAAAATCGTCGTCAGTTCATCGTCGCTTTTTTCACGGGTCTTGTAATCGCGGCTTCAACTATGCGAGGCACGCCAGAATTCGTTCTATTTTCTCGTTCTAAACTTAAACCGCCTCGTTTGCCGCTCGCTTTTCGCCGATCTTCCCTCGCGAAAACTTGCCGAAATTTACTAATCATCGTCCTTTTGTTTCGCAGAATGTGTCAAGATGAGGCCGCTGTTTTTCCTGTGCGTTCTCTGCGTCTTTGGCCGTCGTGCGTCCGGTAAATTGCGATTTTTAAGAAGACCCTTCGGTTCAAAATCACCATTTTGGAACGAACTTTGTCTTGCATTTGTCAAATTTTTAAAACCGGAAATACTGTTTTGCAAAAAACAGAAACAATGTTTTTTTTTTGAAAATTTCGATTATAGGACCTTTTCATTTTCATTCCTCGATTTTATCATTTCCTCTTTTTTTAGGACAAAAACGAGAGCTGAGAATTAACTTTACGCGGCATCCGCAACCCTTGGCAGCGCCGTTGGGAGACGAGGTTTACTTCGAGTGCAGTCTGGATTTGGTGGCGGAGAAATTCGCATGGCGACACAGGCCCTTGGGCTCCGACAAGTGGGAGCCTTTTATTCATATATCCAACAGCAGCGGCAAAACTTCCCGTTACGTCGTCACTTTCGACGACGAATCCAAGGCCGGGGATTATCGCTGTATTGCGTCTTATGGTAAACCATTAACTAATCAAATTTCAAGCACTTTCCCAAGGTAAAAATGTCCTAACTTCTAACGTGTCAAATTTGTCTCAATTTTCTCCAATTTACATCGTAAAATTAATCAAATCATTATCTTCTTTTTAATTGAATTTAAAAATGAGTAGCAAAGAATTTGGATTTTAGCTGTTCCCATAATCAGGACATTTATCCTAACAAAACCTCTGTTTTTAGGCGAACAAGTATGGCTGGCTTCGGACCCAGGTCGCCTGAGCTTAGCAATGATCGAGCGGTTCACCGACCGTCACGACGAAGTAATCGTAATCCCCGCGAAGAACACAATCCCCATAAGTTGTCCAACCCCGCATTCCGTCCCTGAAGCCATCGTACAATACTACAAAGACGATAAACTAATGGATAACGCAACAATCACAGTAACCAGCAAAGCCCTCGTCATCGAAAACGCAAAACCCTCGGACTCGGGGAAATACCACTGTCTCGCGAACAACTACATTACCTCGCAAAATTACGTGAGCCGTCGTAAAACCGTTCTCACGGTGCAAGCAAACGCGCATAGTCAATCCCTGTATTTCATAAAACAACCGCAAAGCGAGTACAGAGTCCTGCGCGGGAAAAACGTCACCCTGGAATGTTTCGCCGTGGGGTACCCGGTGCCGCGCGTCACCTGGAGCAAACTCGGCAGTCGTTTACCGGAAAAAGCCTGGAATTCATCCATAGGTTTAACGATTACCAATGTCCAGCCTTCGGACCGGGGCGAGTACGATTGTATGTGGAGTAACAGCGCCACGAAGATTAAATCCGTCATCATCCTGACCGTCGTCGAGCCGCCGAAGGTCGTGGAGTCGCCGAGGTCAGCGACCTTCGCCGAAGGCGGGGAACTCGAACTTTCTTGCACGGTTGTAGGAAATCCAGAACCAGGAATCGAATGGCTGATTAACGGAGAGACTCTTGTTCCTAATAAACACCTGGAGATCAAGAGATCGAACACGCACTCGACGCTGCTGATTTCCCTGGTGGAAAAGAAACACGCGGGGATTGTCCAGTGTATCGCGACCAATGAATACGGCTCGCATTCCGGGTATAATATGCTGAACGTTACTCCCAAGCAGCACATGGGCAGCGCTCATGAAAGTCGTCCGGAGTACAGCGTGTCCAAGGAAGGACACAAGCATATGAGGATCGGGGGTGGTCGGAGACGAGGGAAAGACGGGAGGAGAAAAGGAAACGGTGGGTTTTAATGAACAATGTCGAAGACGTGAAATCTAATGAACATTTTGAAATTTGTAGTGCTCCTGATTCCTCCGACGCAGCCGAATGTGACGCGACTCTCCGATGTTTCGATGATGGTCCGATGGTCGGTGCCGGAGAATAATGGGCTGCCGATTCAGTTTTTTAAGGTCCAGTACCGCGAACTCGGGCAAAAGGTGAATGGGAAGCAGACCAAGTGGATGACGGCGAATACCGAGATCCCGAATCACGTGCGCTCTTTCGAGGTCTCGGATCTGCAGGCTAATCATACTTATAGGTTCCGCGTCGCCGCGGTTTATTCGAATAATGATAATAAACTGAGCCCCAATTCCGTGTGGTTTCATTTGAACGGCGATGGCGGTTTCGAGAGCAACAGAATGCCGATTCCTTTGTTGACGAATACGGAAGCTTTGGGGACGCACGAGGTTCTTCTGGTCTGGCAGAATTCTGATAAGAACATGGATATCGAAGGATTTTACGTGTACCACAGGGCTACGACTTCTGCCGGCGATTACGTGAAAACTACGGTTGAAGGAAGAAACGCGACGAATATCACGATCTCGCATTTGCAGCCTGACACGACTTACGAGTTTAAATTGCAAAGCTTTTCTGTGGACGCGGCTTCGGAGTTTTCGAAGCTTCTGGTGCAGAGGACGAAGAAACTCGTGAGCGAGACGAGCGTGCCCCAGGTGCTTGCTGAGAATAAGTTGAAGCCGCTGGAAAACACGAGGAAGTCGAATATGTACGCGATTATTGGGGGTGTTTTGGGGGGAGCGATTCTTATTGGAGGCTTGGCCACGGTTGGCATTGCTTACAAGCGGAGTAAGCAAAAACAACCCCGAGAAGCTTCGCAGAATCAAGGTGGGGAAAGCGATTGTTGCGTAAAAGTGGTCCAGTAAAAGAAGGGAAAAATTAAATTTACAAGACACGTTTGTTTTGGTACTTGGAGAGTTTAAAAAGTTTGAATGATTATTTTACTGGATCATGTAGTAAAAGTTTAAAAAGGGAGTTTTGTATGTTAACAATGATTTTTGTTTTAGCAAAACCTATGACGAATGGACGAGTGATGAACGGAGGTCCAGCGGACTCGAAAATTAACATAACGTCGAATCCTTTAGCAGGAATAGAAGCTACGGAAGAAGCTCCGGTACAGCCTAAGGTCAGTGCGTGATCCGAGATGAGCGAGGATTACACCAAAACTTCTTGACGTATATTTGCTGTTCTTCTAGTACGCCTCTCTAAAAACTTTTTACTTAACTGCATACTTTCTCTTTAAAATTCAAAACAAAATTACAAACATTCAAAATTACAATTACTTTTAGAAGAAAAAGTAATGAGCATTGTTGACTTTAGAAAAAATCCATTCGTATTGTAATTTATTGTAATATCTTCGCCCATGTAAAGAAATTTCTCTGTAAAATAATTGGATCCTTCGGATTGACGTTATTTCGTTCGGAAAGATGGAGAAATTTGTGTACAAAGGCATCACTGTTGCTTTAACTTTTTGTCTATTATTTTTTTTACATTTCCGAATGCTACACACGTACGTTACCTATATACGCTCTAGATCTGAAAGACGCGAACGAACACGCATGTTTCTGAACAGAGCGGACAACAGCCGTCAATGGAAATGGCTTCGTTTCTTAATGGCCAGAACAACAACAGCGCGCAGGGAACGCCGAGCGTGACTTCGTCACATTCAGGACCGCAACCCATCGAGCAACCTCTCTGAGAACAATATGTGCCTGCTTTTTTAGCCTCTACAACACGTATTTTTTGGTACTTAAAAGAATTAGACTGCCTAAGAGATTTTTGAAACACGATCCCTTTACACGTCTTCCATTCCATTTTTCGGAAGAACATTCAAGACTGCAGACTTTTGTAATGATTTTTTTTGCCCTGGTGAAAGAAGGCTTTTTGTTTAACTTTTTTTAGAAGTAATACGTAATCCTTGAAAGATAATCGTCCGGAACTGATAAGAACCGTGCCTTAAAATTGTCTTCTACGTAAAGAAAGTCCTTTGATTGTGATATTTATTATGTGGTTGCGGACGTTTTTCTTTTTTCCTCCTGTTTTTATTCAACAGACAAGAATCTCGTAGCTCAAAATGCAAGTGCATTTACAATAATAAAAGACTATAATAGTTTTTAATACAAAGTAGTGTAATATTTTTATGGCCTGCATCGAATTGTTTACGGAAAAAGTGTATTTTGGCGCAAGTTTTGTAGCGAAAATTATTGTTGTACATAAGCAACAAAAACCGACGAAGCTGTAATGTTTACATTGTAATTTGCGACTAATCGACTCGATTTTTTAGAATTTTTAACTGTAACAGCTATTCCTAATATTTAATCGCGTAGTTTTTACACTCAGTTTAGAAACATGTATTCCGCTTTATTGACAACTCCGAAGTCAGCGCGATTAATCGATTATAGTTTGATTTGTGCGATGCGAAAGTCAGGAATCGACGTTCTGAATTGTATGACTTTGACTTCTTTGTTATGGGAAAATTGTTGGACAATCGATACTTGATGCACTTATATTTTACATAAGGTATGATAAGTACTCGCTAACAGTATTGTTTTTCTGTTCAACTTTGGTTTAAGTATCATAAAAATAGTTTAGAACTGACTCAAGTTTTTCGTAGCATCTTTCTGATCGTGGTAAAAATGCAATGATGAATCGGAGAAAATCGAAGATCAAAATTAGCGGATTATTTTATCATCTGCGTCGCAAATTGTAAATATATTATTGTAAAATGTTTTTAGGGTAACGGACTTTCGAAATTTGCGATCGCAATAAAGTTTATCCAGAGAAATATTTTCAAAATATATGAGAAGTTTGGATATTCGACGAAAAAGTGGTTATGTATTTCTAAAATTTTGTTTAAATACGAGTATGTATATTTTGAGAATATTTTAGTAAAAATCGGTGTTTTGGAATAATGATGCGAGAAATTTTATGTACATATTAGAGTATTTCTGCCGGAACAAGAGCCTTGCATCTTGCCTTTTAAGCGATTTTAACATAATTATTTATACAAGTGAACGTTTTTATGTACTTATTATTTTTAGTAATAAAAAGTATACAATAACATTTATATTCATTCAGTTTTATTAGTTGTCCTAATAATTTCAATGATTAAGGCAACAGAATTTATTGCTTCATCTTTTTGTGTACCATTCAGAAAAACATGGAAAATGTAGTTTCCGAGATTAATTTTTTATTAAATTGAAAAATACATTGGTTGAGACACACTTAATCTATTTTCTAATCGTCTATAGACATTATTCAGAATCGAATAAGTCTTGTTCTTCTGAAAAATTTCAATTCAACCAGCTAATAATATATTTCAACTCCGGCATTTTATTAATGAGCCTTTCTAATTCACCCCGAGGAAGACGGTGGCAATTCCACACTTTCAGACTTCGTAAATTAGATGTTTGGAAATCTTTCGGGAAAATTGAAGTTATTTTGAGCCAACGCAATTCAAGATACATCAAATTTGGCACAGTACTGACGAGGGCATATATTGCCTTCTCCGTAATACTTTCGACTTCTGAAAGTACAAATTTTGTCGTATTATAAACGTCAACATATTATACACATCTACCTTTTTTTGAAACCTCCCATTAAAGATGAAAACTTACCTTCCAGAGTGACTTTAGTCAGTTGCTTGCAAGCGGAACTGATTAAGAAAAATGTTTCATCGGTTAGACAATCCATGTTCTTAATAATATAGAGTTCCTTCAAGTTCTTGAAACCTGCAATTCCCTTAAATTCATCGTTACGAGCATCTGTACAGTCATATAACTCCAATCTTTGTATCCTGGACTGTGCATTATTGTGCACAAGTAGGTCGAGTTCAAGATCTTCCAATACAACAGATTTCAAATTTGGTATAGCAGTCACGAGGATATTTATACCATTGCCCGTAATGTTTTCGCACCCTGAAAATGCAAATGTCCATAACATCAAATTTTAGATGACACAAATACAAAATATGTGTAAGAACTTTTAAATAATGCAAAAAAAATTTACCACGAATAGTGATTTTTTTCAAATTTTTGCAGCCAGAAGTTATTTCTGTGATGACGTTGTCGGTAAATTTGTCACAAAATGAAATATCAAGTTCTTCCAAATTGATCAAAATGGAGATTTTTTTCAATGCATCCTCAGAAAGTTCGGGACAGGAAATCTCAAGGCTCTTTAAATTGTTCTGTACGTCACTGTAAGGAACTGAATGCACATTCATGCGAAATAATGCAACTGAGACCAATTTTGGGAGGGCAGTCATAAGTATCAGCAAACCCTCTTCCGTGACTGCTTCCGAACCTAATAGACTTCATTATTACGTGTTAGCATTTGCGGAGCTTCATTCGCAAAAATCCATAGTAAACAAGAATAGCTACCATCTAGTTTTATCTTTTCCAGTTTTCTGCAGTTCCTCGTGATCATAGAAGAAACTTTTTTGTCAATAAAAACAGGTTGCCAATCAATCGGATGAATACGGTTCTGAATATCAGAGCCTGATAGAAGCAAGGAATCCATCAGATCCACACAAGAAAAAAGAGAAAAAGAACTCAAATCTAAAACTCGGATTTCCCTTGCATAGTCAGCTATGTCTTGCATCAATTTAGGAATTACATCGTCAATTTTCAATCTACTGAGACGCAGTTCTTTCAAATTCACGTTACGTGATTCCAAGATCTGAAATAGAGACAAAAAGTTCGTTTAATTACAAACCTCAAATAATATTTCGATGAAAGTTATAATTATGAATTCGAAGAAAAACTGGAAATATATGTATCACATTACAAACTCACTTCACAGATATTATCCAATCTTCCTGATAAATCGCAACAGTGATGTTCTAAACACAAATTTTTTACAGGTCCTGGAGCATCCTTCAAGCTGATCACCTTCTTCAGGTCAGCATTATAGCGGACTTTCAACTTTACATCCACAAGTTTCCGATTGGCATCAAACAATGAATGGAATTCATTTACATAATTTTTACCACGATCACTGTATGCCGTTATCTCCAGTTCTTTCAGATTGTGGCAATTTTTGATGACAGTGTTCATTGAAGCTATATAATTGAACACTCCGTCTATCTTGTATGCTATGCTGTCAAAAGCATACACAATTTCGATCCAATCAGGGGATGGAAATACGGATAGGTAGATACAAAACTTTTTCAAAAGAGGACCAAAATTTATCATGATCTCTCGAAATTCTGATAATTTGAGTGTCCGCATTGGATTGGATTCTATATCTCGAGATATAGAATCGTCGCTATCGACTGGGTCCAAATCTATGATGGCAAACTTCGAAATTTGCCAAATAAAACTATCCACATTAATCCATTTCGAGAAAACTGCAATGATAAACAAGTATATGACATAATTTTATGATTTAGCCAAGATATATTTCGATTCGAAGGACAAAATATTTGTCGAAACTAACCTTTCCTGAAATTTAACTTGTCATTTATAAAGAAATACCGGAAGATGTGATAAAGGCAGTCAGAGTTGAGATCCTGCAATTTGGTTTCTTTACTCTCTTCTTTGTCCATTTTGTTGTAACCGGATTCCGCCTAAAACACCAAAATCATTTGACAATGAAATATCATGTTCCGAGACAATTAAAAAGTCGCGCTTCGACCTTGTCGGATTTCGATTCCAGAACATTGACCCAGCACTGCTTTTCCTTCTGAGTAGACGCCATAAACTGCCATATGGTATCATTGACGGAAACCTCGAATTTGAACTGGTTGAACCATTGCAACTGAAATAAAAACATGAGAAATTCCAAAAAACGTAAAGAAAAAGAGCAGACAAAAAAAAGAATACCTTAGTGACAATCTTTTGCGGTCTCATGGAGCCCCAACATAGGAATCCAATGTCTTTTTTGGACTTGTAACAAGACAAAGTGCCATCTTTGAAAACTACAAATCGAGTTTCCCAGTCATCAATGTCATTGGTCCGCATTGAAAGATGACCTTGGTATCCGATTTCGTCACCATTAGAACGTGATTCCGTTTTTTTCGCCATCCTTAATACACGAATATACGAATTTGAAAAATACTTCGTTACGATTTGTCAGATCGCCGAGGATACCCGGGAAAAAATATATGATGCATATGCCTATTACGTCATAAAGCGCATCGTTGCTGCGTCGTAATATGAGTCCTACACGTAATAATACGCCTCATAAATAAAGGATTGAAAATAGAAAATAAAAAGAGATATTAATAAGAATTACTGTTTTTATTTCAAAAGAAATAGTGATTTTAATTAATTTCAACCTTTTGCATTTACGTCGCGTATTACGACGCGAATATTACGATGCGTATTACGTCGTAATACGCGTCGTTAATTTATTACCGGTTAGCCTACGGACATGTGGTCATTTGGGCAACGTAAAAACTCCGAAATACGCGGTATACACTTACTGATTTTACTCATCGCGACTGTTAAGAAACTTACTTGGGTTGGTCGATAAGAAGTCGCGGAATATCAGCTGCCGCTGATTTCTCTTTTCTTCGTGATCTTTGGGTTGTTTGCCGAAATTCGGTTTCCGTAGTGTGTTAGAAAGCAATTTTATTCGAAACAAATTACATTATGTATTCTCGGATTATTGAGGGAGAACGTCTCCTTCTAGAACCGGCAGAATGTAAAAATGGTAAATGGCAGCAAGCGGTAACGTTACAACGATGAGCGCGGCAGACAGAATGCCTTTGTCGGCCACTGTGGCCAGATCGGACACCGCGATTTTCCTACACGAACGCGCGCCGTGTTCGTGTGGAGAAAGAAAGATGACATGCGCGCTCCCTCCCTCCCACTTACACAAGCGCCCATGTACGTGTGGAG
>JABFQM010003369.1:0-11974 GCA_022816865.1 Zelostemma sp. ZL-2020
TTATTTTTTAAAAATGGGATGCGACAAATTTCCGGTTTTCACGACAAATTTTCGACTAATAAGCGACAATTAATCCAATTCTCAAATGTTATAAATTTGCAAATGGTAATGCTAACTTGATGGACGTATAATATTGTTGAGAAGACAGTTCATGACATCGGAATAATTTTTTCCGTTGAACGCTGATGACCCTTGAAGTT
This sequence comes from Zelostemma sp. ZL-2020, assembly GCA_022816865.1. Classification (NCBI taxonomy): domain Eukaryota; kingdom Metazoa; phylum Arthropoda; class Insecta; order Hymenoptera; family Platygastridae; genus Zelostemma; species Zelostemma sp. ZL-2020. The sequence goes on from JABFQM010003369.1 coordinate 201, forward strand.
ATACATTAAACCCGACTTCATCAATGTCAGTAATCTGCAGGACCACCCATGAATATCACACCGAGTTCGAAATATGCCTACGAAACATGACTTTGCCATTTAATTTCAAAGGCGAGAGAAACGTTTTCCAAACCACGCGTAAGGCGCCAAGTAGCCAGGCCCAGAATTGGCGCGCAAACCGCGGACAATTTCGCGGATACGTGAGAGGAGTGCGAATCAAGTAGAAGCGCGAGTCCAATTGACCCCGGCCGGAGACGCCTAATTGCCAATTGACGGCGACGTTGCCACCTCCGCGACCTCTCTTCGCGCTCGTGCGAATTCACAAGTGCACACAAACGACTTTTGGACTGACATTTGTCGTGACGAGTGCCATTTACGTCATGTTGCATGATTGTGGTCGAGAACTACAGCCTCCGAGGGAACCGGATAGAGTGTAGAAAACAGAAAAGTCCGAGCAGTTGTTTCGCCGCGTATCATGGAAACCTCATTTGTCAAGTAGCGCGGAATCATCGGAACAAGATTTTCGAATCGTCAGTCTCAAGGCAATAAAAATCGAGACAATCATCGGAAAAAGCGTAGAAAGTCTCGGTACGGTGAATTAATATTTAATGAGATAAAGTTCAAGGCGAAAGACTTCAACACGGATGAATGGAAGAGCACACACACAAACCCACTACAAACCCAATTACTTAGACAACAGTGCCTTCGTGCCGAACCGGTTTCTCCTATCTCCCTTACTCCCAACGCCTACGAGCGTTTTACGATCCGAAGGGAAGCATCACGAAACTTTCGAGGAATGATACTTGTTTTTTCAAAAGTTCCTCATATCTATTTCATCCTTGTCAAAATCTCCAAGTTTTTGAGGTAAATTAAATTACGCCGAGAAGAAATGTTGGCTGATGTGTATAATCTCTTCCGCTAACAATGGGATAGAACACGATTCATTGTGGTTTTCCGTTATCAAGCCATAAAAAACTTGACGACTATATCTTATGGGTATCATCCGCTGCGATGCAATTCCGGAAAATTGTTAAATTATATAACATTAAGGAGGCGTGATTCCATTATTCCATCCACTGGTACCAACTGGCACCACTTTGTTATCAACTGATACTACTCCGGATTAAATCATCAACTTGTAAACCCCAAGATTTTCCCAAGTTCCATTTCTGCCCAAAAACAGCGCGAATGGAACTTCTATTCAACACGTAGAATCACGAAAAAAGGCAATTTTGAGCAAGAACAGATTCGTTTCGTCGAGTGTTGGTTGCAAAACTTGATTGCGCAACATTGCAAAAGATGGCAAGATTTGTACTTTCCCCGCTGTCTCCTACGTAACCGCAACGTTAAGAAACGAAGCGATGATGACCGAAATTCTTAATCAATGCGGTGAACGCGTAATTGCTTGAAGCATCACGACAATATCGTGTTAACGAGCGAGCATCGCTTTTGGCTGGTTCGGAGCAATCGTACGAAATGATCGGCCGTTATTTTGCGGCAATAGTTTCTAGCAGATTTCGTATCCAAAAGTGCTTTAAACATTACTTCAACGACGGGGTCCTAACCTTGAAACCGAACCCGGAAGACGGTATGGCGCGTTGCGAGCGCTCGAAGGATGGAATTAATCAGCGGAGAAGTTGGCTCTCGGCCAATTTGGTGTCTGGAGGCTCGGGTTACGTGTTTCTTCAGTATGTTCAACTTCAGCTGTGGAATGCTGTCCTTGAGCCCGAGTACGAAAGTGAATTCCGACAAAAGGCACTGGGTTCATAGACCAACGCGCTCTGATAATCAACGGCCAGCGATTAAAATCGAGAATAGAGACGTTCGGGGAAAGATTATGGCATCAAGAAATTTCGGGTCTTGATTTCAAATAGTTTGCAATAATTTCTATCGACCGAGTAATTAAAAAATGCGAGTAAATAAAAAATCACATCGCACTTCATACCTTCGCAGTGACATTTTCATGAATTTCCGCGATTTTTTTCACGTCTCTCCAGCGTGTCCTGAATTGGTCAAACACATGGATAATTTCACGAGAAATAAAAAACATTTGCCTAATTCAATCAACACTCTTTCACTTTTCAGCGAGTATGAAACTTTCACGAATGCCATTTTTGAAGCTGACGAATAGCGAACTAAAAAGTACGATCGAGGACATTTTTTCACTTTTGCCGTGACAGGTGCGTGGGGAAATATGATACGCAATTCCAAACACGGTAACGTCGGTGCGATATACGTCAATATCACGTTACGATAACAGTAATCTTCGTCCTATAATCTTACGCGATAACTACCGATGCACGATTTTCCAGTCACGCGATATTCGATTTACAATAACCCCATAAAAGTCGGAAAAGATTATTATGGGTGCGTTACGACAAATGACACATCTGACACATGTTCTGCTATTAATCACTCGGAAAATCGCAGACTCGGCATGGCAATAAAAACATCCTGACGATCAATATTGAATTGCATTCATCAAGGTAAAACTGCTTCGTTTTATTGTTAACCGTTCTGCAAAAATGAATTCAGCCGGAACAAGCATCAAAACTTCTTCCAAGTTCGTGTCTTTCTTTCAACTGACCGTTTGAAAGCCAGTGGAATCCATTAGCTTATTAGATGAAACACCGTCATGCGGTTCCAATTGGTTTTGAATTCACGAGCTTTATCATGTAAAACATCATCTACGGGAAGAGCGGCAAAACCATTAGCTTATTAATACGATCGCATGGCTTCTTTTGGATCCGTCAAGTTCCTTCCTTAGAAGTTGTTCAAAATCTAGGCTTTCTTCGTTCCAAACCCTTGACAACATAACTTGTTCGTCCTTCTAATCATCTTAATTTCAACCGTCATTTTCGTCACCAATTTGCTAATCATCCCGCCAAAGACTTGCGCTGACCCGAGAAAATGTTTAGGAATTCTTCCTGAAGATTTCGAGTGATTTGAAAAGCCCTAACTGGGGAACTTATGAGTTTTGATCCCAAGTTATTTGCTTGGTGTACACGTTAACTTCGGTTTACAAAACGAATCTCTGATAAACACGAGATATACATATGGAGAACGATGGATACAGAGAAAACAACGAACACGCACCGCAACTTCACTAACAGTCACGACCACACATTACACTGTCACTTTATTGTCAAGAGCGCATATCCAGGGCATGAAATAAATGCGAGTAAATGGATGCTGAATCCTGTAACTTTCAAATTCCAAGTGGCAGATTTTATTTATTTCATTGTTTCTCCCTCAATAAAAACTTAATGGAGCCATAAAGTTGGCAGTTTGTTGTAATCAGAATATCGTCTTGCGCAGTGCTTCTATGTTCTGATTGGACAAGCGCAAAGATCAATGAGTTTTCAATCCGGAAATTTCAAATTTCGAACAGAAGATTCCAAAGCAATTCAATGAGCGTAAAAATTGTCTAGTTCAGACCTAATATCCCATTTCTCAGTTAAATTTAGGTTCAATCCAGGTCTAATCTCGGTCTACAATTCATTTTTTCCATCTCATCTTCATGTTACCAAACAGATCGTAACAAAATGATTCGCAATTATTCCAGCGGTTTAAAACTAAGTAATAAAAGGTCCATAAAACCAGTAGTTTCTCCGAGGCATTGTCAAATTGTCAAACGTACATGATCCGTTTTCAATTAAATATCGCGTGGCATTGATTTCCAGTACATTGTGTGTATTGTAATCGATGGTCCACGTCAATTCCCTCACCATTACGTAATTGTATTGCCGCATCATCCGCCATTGGCGATATTTCCCAAAGGGATTTATGATCGTACCTTTTGCAAGAAGCACTGGAGAGGCTACCTTTCAATGCTCGATCAATGATAATAGTAATAGTCCATGGAATTACGATATGACTATGAAACTGCTCGGATGAAAGCAATTCGCTGCTCTCCTACATTCGATAATGGTCTACTTAGTCTAGCAGAAAATGTCGAGCTTTACGCAACAGGAACTATGCTTGTTTGGATTAACATTAACCCAAGCGAGCTTCAAAGAGATTTAGGAGGTTTTGGTATTGATGTCGTGCAATCTATTCCGAGCTTCGCGCAATAGCGAGAGATTTAGAGATTTCTTTGCTTCCGGTGGGCATGAAACGCCACCACTTTGGTCAGTTCTGGTGCTCACAATAATTCCGAGTTACTGCTCAAATTGCAACGTTTGCAGCCGGTGATTCACGAAATACTCGTAAAAAGCTGCATGACTATTGTGAAGGGTAAGCCCACAGGAAAAATTGAATTCCCGATATGCTCGTAAAAACTAGTCGCCTTATTTTTGCATGGATGTGCATTTTTATTTTTAACGAGTTCCTTTCGTTACGGTTCATGGTTTAGTGTTTTCGAAGATGTCATTTTCTTCGCTACGTTTTGGAAAATATGTTTACGGGTTTAACTTCCGAGCGAATCGAGTATTCGTTCTGATCTCGCGTTGATAAAATAAATATTATTCAAACTGACGACTGCGTACCATTATTTACCTATGACCCAGTTTTTAAAGTGCAGTATTTACCGCCTTCCAGCTTGTGCTCGGTTTAAAAACACAGCATCTCAATCTTAATCGCCTTTTTCTTAATAATTCCGGGTCAAACGAAAATTCTCGCCGCCCACAAGGAAATCCTTTCGTCTACCAAGTTTTCCGAGTTCCCGCAAGATTTTTCAAGTTCGATGGAAAAGCGAAAGTGTTAACAAATAAATCGTTTTCTTGGTGAGAGAAAACTCGTAGATAAATGTGAAACATTATTTTCCCGACTCTCCGGAGAATCTCGGATTTTCTAGTTTTTCCAATGTGCATTTTCCGCATCGAATGTCGAGTATTTATGTTGCCCTCTCATAGTTATATTGTAAATTCATTCATAAAGCGCGCAAGAATAAATCTTCTCTTGCGCTTGAAGAAAACGATCGCAAACAATTTTTTTGCCATAAAAAGTGATCTGAATAAGTTGGAAATATAGTGAATTATGTCAAGTGTGTCAAAATCGTTCAATACGCCTTTGTAGGTAGATAAGAACTTATCGCATTTACAGACTATTTGTTGCAGTGAATGAAAATGTATTCCTGTCGCTCAACCCATTTCGCATTGCTCTACTAAAATTTACCCACGACAATAACGTATAATTTAGATAAAAACAAGTACAAGTGAAACTTCAGCTTGCAAATTGGAACGATCGATAGAATAATTCAATTCTCAACAAAGAAAATCTCGCAGCTCTTTCAAGCTTTTCTAGCTCGGAACGAAAGATACAAAGTTATAAACTTCGCCAAGAAATAATAATCTATTTCGATCAATTTTCCTCATTGTAAAGATCGACGAACAAACTTTCCTCTCGTTTATCCCCGTACCCTTACAAAGAAACCGCGAAATGTTTAGGGGAATCATCGAGGTTGAGAAGCGCTGTTTCCGGCAAACTTATGCGCGATGCGTCACCGCTGGACGAGCCCTGCTCGAGCCAACCAGGCCTGGCCAAAAACATTTTCTCTTTGGATTTAATATTCTTGAATCGTAGCGCGCCGGTCGTCCCGGCGTTGAAAAAAATACAGACATGTGATGCGTCTTCAAAAAATATTTTGCGGCCCGCGCGATGTTTCGCATTTTTTATTAGCAACCTATATCATGGCGCATGGCATTTCAAGCTTTATCGCGTTTTGATTCGGGACGGAAATTACTGTTAATCAACATCGACAATTTAATTACTTAAACGTGTACACATTTTTATAAATGGATGCGGAATTTTCAAAGTCATTTGCACGGACTCAAAATACAATTTTACGATAAAAAAGCCCAAATATTCAAACCATTCTCAATTTTTTACATTGTAAAACCATGACCTAACAGAAATAATAAAACATTGCGAAATTATCGTTACGATCTAATCAAATTTAATCAAATAAAATTCTCGAAGTGTTTGTCATTGTGTCGATCCCCGATGATTTATAAATAAATAGTACATAATCAGACAATCACTCACTATCTTATCTCTGTACTGTGTTGTTTTTCTTTGAAAAACTCTCAATTTGTTTGTAAAGAAAAAACATTGATAAAAAAAATGTCTCAGTCAAACAAATCAAAATAAAATCGAGAAAAACTGAAGTAAAATACACAAAATTTCAACTACATGTCCAAATTTTAAATTATAAATCAACATGTCCATGTTTTTACTTGTTCACATGCGCAGTCTCCGAAAAGCGAATGTTAATTTATACGGCTTTTATTGAAAACTACCATCTGCGATATCAGTAAGCGAAACTTCAATATTTATGAAGCTTGGAACGAGCATTAATTGATGTAATTGAGGGGCTTTATACCGTCGATATTCCGCTGTTTCGTTGATAAAATCGTTGCAACGCTAAGCGAAATGGGAGAGAATAGCGACGAAGGGAACTGGTTTTGCCAGCCGAAGACACCGAGCAGTCGTTCCGCGCGTTTACGAGACTTCCCAGCTTTTCAAGGTCCAATGCTGGAGCGCTTGGCTCGGAATTCGATGACCTTGTCTCCCGATAATCGCGTCCACATCGTGGTCCTTGCCATTACGAAACGGCCATACGTAATGCGCGTAATTACATTCACATTTCAGTCACGTTCGTCGAAACGATGCAACAACTCTTTCCAGCAACAAATAAAATTCTTTCCAGCGCGTTCGAATTCGCCCTTTCTCTTTCACGAAAAATATCCATCGAGTTTTATTGGATTTGCTTTTTCCCTCGACGAGTTATTGAGTTGCAATTCGTCTAGAAAAATCTTTGTAAAGAAAATAAACGACTGTGTACTTTCCCCTTTAACCTATATAATGAATAAGGCTATAGAATCTGGTACTTGGTCGATAACACTAAAGGAGGCGGAAATTATCCCCATTTTTAAAGCAGTAGATAAAAGCTTGATAACCAACTGCGAAGACCCATTTTCCCGATATCAAACTTTATGAAGATACCAAACAATAATTTTCAAAAAAACAGTATCGAAACACATTAAAAGATAACAACAGCGCTCATAAAAGTTTTGAAAACGCTCACTATTTCGGCTCAAAATTGATGAAATAATTAGTATTATGTCTCAACGTTACTGCAGATTTCATCAAACTTTAATCACCGGTTAAATATCGATAAAAAATTATGTTTGATTGTGTTTTACGACAGCAGTAAATCAGAAATGAAAATTGAATAGTAAAAATGGAAAAACGCGAAAAGCCCGAAGTTATGAAACATTTATGAAACATACAATTAATTAACACACGCGGGGCATCATAATTATCGAGCACACGCGAAATGCAGAAGCAATACTCTCATAATTCGCATACTCGCGCATTTGCAATACAGCTGCTTTGATTAAATCATGCCCTATGGAAACAATTAAATTCATCCAACCAAAAATCGTTACATAACGCATTAATAAACAATCGGCGTGATTTCATGTGCTTTGCATAGTTAACGAAAATATTCCTCGAACTCATCAACAATTTAATTAATTATTCCTTAAACGAAAATTCACCGTTTCAATGTCCCGCGTATTAATTCCATTTCGGAAAATTTTCCAGTCTGACTCGGTGCTCGAATTGGAATGTCGGAATTTATTTAGCGATTACAATCGTCGATAGAAGTGAGTTATGCGAATAAACAAAAGGCCGTGCTAATGTCGAATATTAATACGCGTAATACCCAAAAGGTGCGCGAGGAAAATATGTTAAAAGCTTTTACACTTTTATCCAAATGCATCCGCAAAACGAAATGGCAAAAGCTTTTAGGCGGAGGCTCTCACGGGAAGAGACTGAAAGATGTGGAATGCTCCTTTCCCCAAAATTGTTACGTACAATTGAAAGCGAGCGCGTTGTGCTAAATGGCGGACTAGTCGAATTAGAAATAAACACGTGGAATTCGCACCCCTCGATCCCGCGACGTTCTTCCAGAAGAAACTTTTTTCTCGACGCACAAGACGCGCTGTTTTCGAATAAATTAAAAACCTCGACGGCAGACTGGTCTAAAAATATAAGAATCGATCGGAGCCGCTTTTTTTACTCTTATTAATACGAATGTTGCTTCATCCTCTTATTTTAACTTCTTCGCAGCTTATCTTTTCGGAAACATAATCGTATCACAATATTTCCTATTGGCAGTATTAATTTTTCGAAGAATGAATTTAAATGACCTTCAAAAATGAGACTTTTTCTTTTTATATCGAGTACTACTTACGTAATAGAACTGGAAAAATGGTCGCGTAATTTTACATAATTGTATGACTATTTTACAGGCCAACAAAAGCTAATTTTCTCATTACTTTATCAATTAACTACAATTTTCTACTGGAGGTGAATCATATATTAATTAACGTTGAACGAAATATCGATTTTACGTCAAAATGCGCAAGTTTCAGACCATTACGAAATGATTAGATAATGACGGTTCGGAAGGAAATTAAAAAACAATGTAGCTTCACTATAAATAACCAGTGTTCTCTGGAGCGGAAAGTTGGAGTTCACGAATTCATGATAAACTTTTCAAAAACGACAAAGACTTTCTTTCAGCTCGTGTGCATCATTATTTTTAAAAATGAAGAGCCCAAATTCGAGATAAAGTAGACTTTGGTTCTCGCGGGAGCTCATCCGCAGCACGCAAAATTTACGGAGAAAGATTGTTTAAGGATTTTATTTTTTTTTATCGCGATCGCGTTGCATTATTCTCATCGCCAATATTTTCGCTGGATGAACTTTCTGATTCAATCGAGGGCCTCTGCGACATTTCCCTCGCGAATTCAAGGCTCTTCAAGGCGTGGAATTTCTCGCGCTGACGTAACAAGAATGATTTTGTAAGATGAAGGCCAAGGAGGCTGGAAAACGATCTCTCGTTATAGCAGTAAACCTCACTGATATTTCTATTTTTAGAGCGTCATTTTTACAACGTTTCTCTTATTGCGCGGCTGCAATTACTCGCGGAGTATATTTTTGGTTACATAAAGAGCATGACAAATTTCGATGACGCTAATTTCATTTTTATATAAATAATTAACACATCGCGAATTCCGCGATGACTCATTCGGATTTCTCGGATTACATTTTCTCTTTCTCGAATTCCAGCGAATTTCGCAATTTTTCGCTATTCTCGATTCGAGTTCTTCAATTCCATGGCGACAATATGTTTCTTCACGAAAAAATATGCGAGTAAAAAAAGTATACGAAAATAACAAAATTAACAGCGCTTTAAAAAAATATTTGTTCACCAAAAAGATACATGCATTTGTTTAAAGAATTTTTTACCGACTTGCTAGACAAATGCATGTATTTTTTCTGCAAATAAATATTTTTTCAAAGCGCTACCGTAAAGTTAGCTGAGAAATAAAAATTCTTTACCAGTAAAAACCGTAAAAATTTCAATTTCTCGTTACGAGCATTTTTGTATAAATTTTTCCCGCTTTTTTTTAGTGAAGGAGAAGATATTGTTTAATAAATTTAATTAATCATGTTGCATTATAAATATTTTTGCATTTGGCGGCCAGACTAATTAAGGTGGATCGATACTTTAATGCAAGGGTGAATCAGAAAAATAATTATAATGCAACGTAATTAATTACATTTAACATGCCAGTATAATTCATTTAACAATATCTTCTTCTTCACGAAAAAAATACGCGAGTGAAAAAATTGTACAAAAATGCTCGTAACGAACAATTGAAAATTTTAACAGTTTTTGAAAAGAAAAATTTTCATTTCTCAGCCGATTTGCATGTTTGGCCATTTATATTGTTCACAGGACTATTTGCAACAATTTGATCGTGGCGTTTTCAAAAATATTCATCTGCCAAAAAGATACATGCATTTGTTTAAAGATTTTTTGACCTCCTTACTGAACAAATGCATGTATCTTTTTGGCAAATGAATATTTTTCAAAACGCCACGGTGAAGTTGTTGCAAATAGTCCCGTAAACAATATAAACAACCAAACATGCAAATCGGCTAAGAAATAAAAATTTTTCGTAAAAAAAACTGTTAAAATTCACAATTGTTCGTTACGAGCATTTTGGTACAATTTTTTAACTGGCGTAATTTTTTCCATGTAGAACAAGATATTGTTGAATAAATTATACTGGCATATTAAATGTAATTAATTATGTTACCTTATAAATATTTTTTTGCATCGAAGTATCGATCCACCTTAAAAGTGCAGTTACATCGTCATTAAAATTAATTTTACATCGTCTCCACAATTTTTTCAACACCTCGAGCGTTATTTACCAAGTTTTAAGGTTCATAGCTAAATTTAAAAATACTTCAACATTTGAAAAATGGTTCTATTCCGCATAAAACTCGTCGGAAAAATCAAAAAATGCGCGCATAAGGGCAACTGTTAACCATTCGGGTCTTGCGAAGCGAGAATATCGGCGACTTCCCAGTGGCTGATTTAATGGAGTACTTCGCTCTTCGTGGGTGGACGGGAGGTGGATAGCAAAATTACTTGCTTCCTGGTTGAAGAGCCTCGGATTGCATAGGTACAACGTCAGGAACGCGCGCGATACTTGGGTAATTCGTTCTTCGACACTGCTCCGTATAAAGCGTCACACAAAATAAGCCAATTTTACGACGCTATCATTAAAAAAATAACGTTAAAAATTTTTGAATAGCAACATTTCGCATCAACGCGATGATAAACTCGCAAAAAGAAGAAGAGAAATATCGGGAATCGCCGCAAGATCGTTTTCTATTTCCCGAAGGAAAAAACCAAATGTGGTACATTTTTCACTGCTTTTCCGATCTAAACATGCTTTATTTTCCTTCGGAGTATTTCCAGCTATCAAAACATTAATCGTTTTCTTATTTACTTCGATGAAGAACAAGCTCGGAGAAAGATGACGTCAGAGAGCCGCAGCAAACGGAATATGCAACGAGAAGAAACATCATTTTATCGACAAGTTTGCCGAACGTTTTAACCGTTTTTTCGTGACTGATACTTCGACAGGCGTTGTTGCAAATTGAAGGCAATTTAGACCGTTTCAGAGCCTTTTAGACCGCGGTGAAAGACTTTCCTCGTCGCGACTTAAAGAACATTCCACGCGACATGAACACATCTTCGCGTTCACGTAACCATCGCTCTGGACTCTTTCCAGGTTTCTCGGGGCTCCATTCACGATCCAACACGTGACTCTAATATTTCGTTACATTAACTGAATTAAACGCCTGAGATGCTATTCGCGAAACGGAGCTATAATCATTTTGACTGCGCGTCAGAGACAACACGCAATTAAATATTTGCACGACAAAATTATTCACTTTACATTATGCTTGAAACTGGGGAAACGATCTCAGACGAAAGTGGTTTAATTGAGAAGTCATTGCGAGTAATTATTTGTTGCAAATGTAATCGAGTTAGCAATACTATTAGCGAAATTTGAACGTTCGACAATTATATTGATTAACGCTCATTATTTGACGAATGGAGAGATAGACGTAATTTAATTATTTTGTAACCAACAAATAGGGTAAGTTGAGGAAAGATGGGCCACTTTTTCGTAAATTGTTGCTGGTACTCACCAATTCAATATAAAAAATCTGAAAAAATCTCGATAACATTGTTTGATGGCCGTAGAACAATGATTTGATCAAAGTTTTCGATCATTGTTTGTTCTTAATATTATAAGAGACAGTTGACAAAATTTCGTAAAATTGTCAATTTTGAAATTTTTTAGGGAGAGATGGGCCGCTGCGATTATTTACTTAAAGTTTGTGAATTTTCCTTTTCAAATGTTGTATTAATCAATATTTATGAAAATTCGTAA